>JAVSCE010009831.1:0-18608 GCA_032199065.1 Smutsia gigantea
CTGATTTCTGCAGAAAAGACATTCGTTAAAAGGGTGTTGGTGGCTCACCCAGTCCCTGGAAGGACTGGAAAATTGGGCTCCCTGACTCTGCAGCCACACCCACAATCAGGTCACAGAACTGGAGAGGCCAGGAGGCTGTGGCCACCACCAGCCATGGCCCAGTCTGCACTGTTGCTGCCCCCTGCTGCCTCGGGAGCCTATCTTGCTGCAAACGCTGCCACTTCCCTTAGCCCCTGGTTACTGATTCAAAGTCCTTTGGCTGGGGGAGCCTGGTCCCCTGCCTGCTTCCTCGCTGCAAGGGAGGGTAGGAAAGCAACCACCTGGCCTTTTGGGCTTCTACAGTGGGAGGTGGGTTCCATGTCCCTCCAAGGCTTATCAAGTCAGGAATTCTTCCATGCTGGGCAGTCCAAAAATAAACCAAATATTCAATACAGGGCAAAAGGAACCAAGATCAAATAGGACAATAGCTTCAGCTATATTAACGGCGAATCCGAATAGGAGTATACAGCTTGAACCTGGGGCTAAAATGGTGACTTCTCTGTGTCTGAGTTTCTCTTCCAGCTGTGGGGGAGCCATAGCCCAGGCAGCCCTTCCCCTAGGCAGGGAAGCTCTGCCTTGCCAGGCTGCTGCAGGCAGGGGGAGCAGAAACAAGCTGCTCTTGGGGGCAGGTCCAGAGGGAGGGCAGTGAGTGATCTGGGGCCTGCCTCCCCAGCACACAGAGGAGAGTGCAGAGGAGGAGAGGGGATGGCCTTCTTTCCAGGGCTGGTTCCTCTTTGGCGAGCGGATGGGAATCTCCTTCCCCAAATGGCAATAAAGCAAAACGAGTGTGGCGGGGTGGGAGGGGGCACAAGGGAGGGATAACTTTTTGGGTGTCGCTAATGCAGATGAGAGAGGTGGGCCGGGCGTTTGCGCACTAAATGGAGAAGAATACGTATGCTTAACTTCCGCATGAAGGTATATGCTCTTATTTTTCCTTAAACATTCGGTCCTCTGTGCATTTTTTTTTTTTTTGCCCCTTTTGATGGGTGGCTTTCTCCCACAGGGCCCTTCCCCCAGAGCCTCTCCATGCCTCCCTGCTTCCCACTTCTGTGTCCGGGGAGACTGACCTAGGCTGTCCTCTGCCTTCTGGCTGCCAGTTAGTGTGGCCCATGAGACCCCAGAGGAGCCTGAGGGGATGGGAGAGAGGACGCTCCCCGGGTCCTTGCCCAGCCTTGTTCACGTGGGTTGCCATGGATGGCTGCAGCCCTTCACCTGGCTCCATCTCTGTCACTAGCACTTTCTCTCCAGGCCCTCTCCCTGCAACCCTTCAGACCTCAGGTGGTAACTGCTCCCCAGGGTCAGGAGCCCTGAATGCTGCATCATTCCTTGTTGCTTTTCCTAAACCCTGCCTCTTTGTTAGTAACCCCATAACTCAATTCTCTGCAATTACCCAGCTTTGACTGGGCCACCTGCTTCCTGTTGACACCCTGAGTGATATATATGGAATCAGGGAATGTTTCTCTACCAGAAGAAAAACAATAGCACACACGCAACAACACACAGGGTGTGAGTGAGTCTTAAAAGTCCTGACTGCGAGGGAGACAGCAAGGACTGGCAGGGATTATGGCGGACTGTCACGGGACTTCTCAAACTGCCATGAAACATCAGTCCAATGTTGCTAGCTCTTCCCATTTTTCAAAGGTAGCAAAACATCCAGATTTTTAAGTGAGGGCTCCTAAATTTTAAATGTGGGCTTGTATTTTTAGAAATCATGATGTGAGCCATGTTAACAATTAGTTGGCTGAACTTGGTCCATCAAACACCAGTTTTCAGTCTCTGCTCTCAACACCCAGAGTCCTGTCAAGCCCCAAATCCTACACAGTAAGAAAAGCCCAGGGGGAGGCTTACTGCAAGCAGCCACTGGGAGACCCCCAGGACCTGGCCATTCCACCTCTTCCCAAAGGCTCAGCTGTGGAGCCCAAGAGCACACGTCTGTACCACGAAGCTCTGGAGCCTGCAACCTGGGTCCATCACGTCTAATATGGGTGCCAGCAGAAAGTAAATTAAATCAGCTAGACCATAATTTGCAAACGAAACATTTTGTGGAAGTAACTAAACAGAGCATTATGTTTTAATCAGCTTTTAAAAATGTTCTTTTAAAAATCATTTTACTGTGCAGAAGCTGGTATCCTAAGAGCTATAATTTCTTAACTAACTGTATGCTAATGCAATACCCTCTACTCTAGATGTTCTTAGCAGCCTGAGCATTTGTCTCGATACCCTGAAACCTACATATTTTCAGAGTAGAGGTGCTACACTGTCTTCTAGCCATTCAAATGGGGACTGCCTTTTGCCTTGGCTTTGAGAGATAAACAAAATGATTCAACTTTTACTTTGTTTTATATATCTGTCTATCATCCATCTATCTCATGTTATCTCTACCTTTTATCTATCTATCTATCTAATCAACAAACACTTGTATACTGCTAAGCATTTTTCAGATATTAGCCCAATGAATTCCCCTACTAGCCCCTTAAAGGAGGCGCTGTTCTTATCTCTTTTTTTAAAGACAAGCAAATTGAGGCCCAGAGAGGTGATTAACTTGTTGGTGGTCACACAGCTGGAAAGTGATGGAGAATGGGATGCTGTACTCTCAGCTACCTGCCATACTGCCTCTTCTGTCTGGAGCCTCTAGCTCATCCATCTTTCTGCTCTCTCTCCTGCTATTCCTCTCTCTCATCTAAATATTCATTTATTCCTTTGTTTTATGAACATGGAGTATCTGCTGTGTGCCAGGCCCTATGTTAAATGCCAGGGACCCCACAATGAGTTGGTCTGACATGGTCCCTGCCAATCGTGGCTCACAACTTAGCAGCCAAGTACCACCATCCCTTGAGATAAAAGAAACGCAGTTAACCCTGCAACAGTCTGTGAACACCTTTGTTAGAATTAGAAAAAGATGCTGGCTTCTCTAGTCATTTTACAGCCTTCCATGGGAAACAGTTATATAAAGATGTGTGTCTATGGTGACTGTGAACGGACTTTTTGCATGACCTCCACAACTTCACGTGGTGGGCCCCATAAAGTGGGCCATGGGTAGTTGGATGTCGGGCTCACCAAGTCTGGAGGAAGGGCAGAGAGACTTCCTGATGGAAGCTGAGATTGGAAGGTGGAGCAGGAAGGACTGGGGGCTGTGTTCCAGGCAGGGCGACACCACATTGTAAGGAGAGTGGTGGGTGGCTTTGTATGGTGTTGGCTCAGGGAACTACACTTCCTAGGAGGCCTTCCCTGTGTGCTCTGGGACAGGACTAGCCTCGAGGGAGCTTTGTGTCAAGTTAGGAAGGTGGAGGATGAAGGTGCAGCCAGGGTTAATTGCGGCTCACACATGTAGAGGTAGGGGCAACAGACTTAGAAAAACTGCTTACCCAGCTTCTGTGATCTAAGGTCAAATGCCAGTGTTAAATCCCTTTAAAAAAACCACTCCTAGAGTCCCTTCTTCTCTGAGCAAAGTGGTCAATGGAAGTAGTAGCAAGAGACAGAGCTGAAAGGGCGGGCAGGGGTTAGATCGTGAGGAGTCCTGGGGCCACTGAAGACATTTTAAAACAAAATTGAGATGTAAGTCATATATCATAAGCTTCTTCACTTTCTAATTCTAGAACATTTTCATCACCCCAAAAGAAACCCTGTACCATTAGCCATCACTCCCCATTATTTCCTGCCTTAGCCCCTGGAAACCATTAATCTACCTTCTGTCTCTGGATTTGCCTGTTCTGGACATTTCTAGGAAACCATTGCCTTATTCAAGGTCATGAAGATTGACCTGTTTTCTTCTAAGGGTTTTATAGTTTTAACTCTTCTATTTAGATCTTAGATCAATTTTGTGTTAAGTCTTGTACATGGTGTGAAGTAGGGGTCCAAACTCACTCTTTTGCATGTGTATATCCAGTTGTCCCAATGCTATTAGTTGAAAAGATTAAACTTTCCCCCGTTGAATGTCTTGGCACCCCTGTTGAAAATTAATTGGCCATACATCTGTATGTTTATTTCTGGACTCCTGAATCTATTCCACTGAACTATGTCTCTCACTATGCCAATAACTGAAGGGTTTTAGACAGAGAAGTGAGACACCTACTTTGTGTTTTAAGATTGAAGTGGGAAAGACCTATAAGCTGTCCATGTGAGAGATATTTAAGGGGGTGGCTGTGGAGATTTAGAGAAAGGGGCAGATTTGAGGGCTATTTAGGAGGAAGAATGAACAGGACTTGGGGACTCCTGGATATGGGAGTGAAGGAGGAGTCAAGGGTGACTCCTAGATCGTTGCCATTGGTGACTGGGTCAGCTGAGCAGGTCATGGTTCCATTCACTGGATGGGAACATAGGGTAAGGAGACCAGGCTTGAGGCTCAGGGGTGAGTTGGGTTTGAGACATGCTGAGTGTGAGGTGCTTATTTGATATCCAGGTGGCTATGTCTGGTAATGAGATTTTGGGGGTCAAAGAGCAGAGAGAGCTGGAGCTAGAGACGTGGGGCTCATGCAAACAGGTGACTAGGGAGGGGGACTGCAGTGACGGCAGAGAGGAGTGATCAAGTGGACCCGGAGAAGATAGGAAGGGGAGGGGTGCGCATGCAGAGAGAAGAGGAGGAGCCACTCATTTCCCATTGGATCTCTTAATTCCTGGCTTCAGGTCCTCGTGGGCCCTGGTGGCATTTCTAATTTTCAGTGTTTGAAATACAGAATTCCCACTTTGAGGCATTAGTCAGCTCAGGTGAGTTTCTGTTTTGTTCTTCACAGCTAGCCTACTTCCTGGTTTTCCACTTCATCCTGGAGTAGCATCGCACGCGAGGCCAGATTCTGATGTGACCCAGGCAGGGAAGGTGGAACTGGGCCACCTCCAAGGCCCTGTGAGGAGTGCCCGGGACATGGAGAGCTTTTAATTAGGGGAGAAGCAGTTAAGGGAACAGCATCTGGGGCAGAGTGAACAGTCTCTGCAAAAGGGCTGTGGTCAGAAAGAACTCAGCATATTTGAAGAATTGAGAGGCTCACTTGGCTGGAGTGCAGAGGGTGGACAGAGGGGCAATCTTGGTCACCAGTGAGGCTGGGGAGAACCCCCCTCCAGACCTTAAGGGCCTTTTTGAGTATGGCAAGGAGCTTAGATTGTATTTTAAAGACAGTGGGAGCGGAGCCATCAGTTTTGAGCAAGGGACAAGATAGGAACTGATTCTCATCTTCGGATCACATTGGCTTTTTGTGACGACTGGATTATAGAGCGCGAGGCCAGAGGCGCTGAGAGTCTTTTGGGGCCATCCTGGTGGCTGGGACAGAGGAGGTAATAATGACTTTGGGACAAGCGGGCTCAGGGTACGTCTTGGAGGGGGGAAGGAGAAGCCTGGCAGAATGACTGACTGTGCGGATGAGGGCAGGGGAGTAACCCGGCTTTGGGGGCCTGAGTGTTTTCATCTGTAAAATGGGCCTGCAGCATAATGGCGCCCACAGCAAGGTGATGACCGTGAAGCGGTGCTCGGCACGTGGCGAGCACAGCAACAGGTCCCCACAATCACCCAGCACAGCTGGGCTGGGTCCCCAGAGATCCAAGTCTGAATCTTATTTATCCCTCGATGCCGGAAAAGGGTGGAGTGAACAATTCACAAACCTTAATCGTGTTTTAAAAGTGTCCCCTGAAGCACCAGGCCGGATTTTCCCCGAACTCCCTTCTCTCCCCATGCCTGGAGCTCAGATTTGGTGTCTGGCTGGCCTCGGAGAGAGGTGCAGTTCAGCAGGCAGTCAGCAGATGGCGCCGGAAGCTAAGGGAAGGCTCCCCCCTCCCTCAGGCGCTGCCTGGGGTCTTGCCTTGGAGCGGCTTCCCTCTCCCCCTTTCCAGAGCCAGCTCCAGCTCCCAGGCTGCCGCTGCAGCAGGGGGGAGGGACCTGAGGCCCAGCCCTCTGCAGACTTCTGGGAACACAGACCCATTCTGGAGAAGTAGAAACAAAGTCTGAGACCCTGCTGGGGAGCCCTATAAATGGGTCCCAGGCTCTGGAGACCTCCCAGCCTCCATTCCCCTCCCTCCCAGGAAATCACTTTATAAATAGGGCAGCGTGGGTCCTGAGCGAGGGGGAGGCTTCCCTCAGAAGAGCCACTTCATCTGTGAACAAGGGAGCTATGAAACTTCTTAGAGCAGCCCCATGACCTCCCTGTCCATCCTGTGTAAAATATGAAATAAGAGTTTTAATTACCAAGCTTGGAAGCCAGCCGACATGTTTAATATTTAATGTCTCCAATGCTGGTGCCCCAGGCGTGCCGGCACTGACAGAATCAGGCAGGGTTTCCCTTGGGTTGGCTCCGAATGTGCTTGGAGAACCGCCAGGCTGCCGCCTTCCCCGGCACCTGGGAGCCTCAGGCCTGCCCTGCGCCTCCCGCTCCCTGAGGGACTCCTGCCAAGACGGCCGGAGGCCTGGTCCCCACACTGGGGAGGACCCCAGGACCTGGGGACCCCAAAGGCATCTATGCTGGACTCAGCCCAGGGGCCTGGGCGAGGCCGGGAGTCAGGTGACGTCAGGCAGCCTGAAAAGATGGAAACAGAGACAGACAGACCTGGATTTGAATTCTGCTTTCCTGCAAGGGGTCAACCTCTCTGGGAGTCACTTCTATCATTTGTAAGGTAGAGAATATATTTCCTGTGTTAGGAATGGTTAGTAATAATAGATGGCTGTTTTGAGGCCTAACATTGTGGCTGGAACCCCGCTAAACACTTCCACATGCACCTGTTTTTGTATCTACAAAAGTCTTGTGGGGTGGTTAAATTGGGACTTGAACTCAGGACCTTCTGGCTCCAGAGCCTGTGACTCCGACAGCCTATATGCAAAAGCACTTCAGAGATTTGGAGAAATCCCAGTCCCAGACTCCAGTTTGCCCTACATGACAGCACGGTGCTTATGCCCCTCATGCCTCTGAACCAACTGAGAAAATTGTTAATGGGGACTCAGGACAGCAGCCCAAACAAAGTCACCCACCCACTGCTGTTTGCCCCACAGTGCTACTTCCTAGACAGAGGTGAGGGTGTGCAAGCTGCACCCGATGGGTTGATTTGGTACTCTCGGTTGGATGGAGTTGGTAGGGCCATCCTGGGGCTGGCCATGCACCTTGGTCTGTCTTTCGGCATGTGCACCATCCCTTGTCCGGCTGGTTGTGACCAAGCTGATGCCTTGTGCATGGATGACAGGGTGTGGGGACATCTGGCAGTTAGAGCCTCTTGCCTTACAAGGTAATGGAACACATGGCAGATAGGAGGCTCAGGGATTCCTTCTGCAGCACATCCAGGGAAGCAAAGGAGAGGGATATGACAATATGCTGCACTTTATAACCATCATATGGGCATGTGCTAGTGAAGACATGGGGACACAGGAACCCTTGTCTTAGTGGGAGTGTGAACTGGTGGGGCCATTGTGGGAAGCATATACCCTATGCTCCAGCCATTCTAATTCTGGGCACAGACTCTCCTACAGGTAGACAAAGAGACTTGCCCACGGATATTCCTCAAAGCACTTACGGGTAATAGCCAAGAGATGGAAACTCCAAAATGCCTGCTCATAAAGGAATAGATAAATCATAGGTGGCATATGCAAATGGTGAACACCATGCAGCAGTTTGATGGAATGAATTAGAATGATATGTATTAACATAGGCAAAACGTAAAAATGTAATGCCAAACAAGATGTCTGGCAAACACTACCTGTATACACTGCAATATGTATCGCTGTGGCTACTCACACACTCACACACGACAACATAAGACTGTCTGCTGGTGGGGAGCAGGGGGTGTCTTGTGAAGGCAGAGGGAGAAACAAAGGCAAAGCAAACAAAAACACCAGCGGACCCATGTGTGGCCAATAGTGACTGTGAGCAGTTGAATTCTGTGTCTCTGAGGTCCCAAGCAAAAGCAAAGGATGGAAGAAAAGGGGGCCAGGGACTTCTATAAGTTTTTCCAAAGACCCAGAAATTGTTGGTTGGTTGGAGATTTTCCAAACCCTGCCAACACGTATGTCATCCAACCTTCTAACAGATCTGGTCACTGGACTTTTGCTGGGGGCCAGGATGTTCTAAGAGTGTTACGTAATTATCTTACTTTATCCTCCCAGCCACCCCTTAAAGCAGTGCCGTGCCCATTTACGCAGGGCTCAGAGAGGTCACGTGAGCTGCCTAACACCATCAGTTTGCAGTGTAAGCCCAGCCGGTGCCATCAGCCTCCCAGCCTAAAGGATGCGAATCCAGGCGCCCTGTGGGAGTCAGAAAATACGTTCCTCCTGGAAGTCCTGGAGGTGGCGCTGTTGTCGTTGGTCCAGGACAGGTGAGCCGCTTGAGCCTGTGAGGTGGAGGTGGGAGAACATTCAGAGGATGATGGAGGGCCCTCCTGGATTTGGGTGAGGCCCAGCTCACCAGCACCAGGGCCAATAATGAGCAGGGAAGAAGCAGGGGCGTTGATCGCCTGTGGAGAGAGCATCATCGTGGACTGGAAACCTGCTTTCCATCCTGCATTCCATCCAAGACCACACACCCTCTAGGAAACTGTTTAAAGACCAGCCTCGGTGGAACAGGTTCAGGGTCAGGAGCCCAGGACTGTGCAGATAAACCTTGGTGCCCCTTCCCTCCCCTATTTTCTTTTCTTTGTGGTGAGCTTTGGGCCCTCGGGCCTGATGTAGCCTCCTCCCTGGGGTTGACCGTGGGGGCCTGGGCTCAGAGGGCGAGGGCACACAGGGCAGGCCGGGCAGTAGCCCCAGCCCCAGTTCATTCCATAGGTCCTCAGATACTTTCTGGTCAGCAACCATGATGGGAGAGGTGAGAGAGAGGACGAAGCCCTCATGCCTGCTTGCTTGTAGGCTACAGAAATTGACAGCAACTCACTTAGGGGACGATGGGGATGGGGGCATCGTCAGAAGGATACAGGGACCTTTCATGGAATCAGAGGGCAGGATGTGCCACTGGGACCAGGCACATGGAAAGATCTGGAACCAGGGCAGAAACATGGAAGCTCCTTTCTTCTTTTTCCTGGCACCTGGTGAGAAATAGCCACCCCAGTCTGAGGGACACCTCCTGCTGTTCCAGCACCACCACCTCGCTGACTGAGGTCCTGGTGTCACAGCTCCACATCCCCAGAACAGAATTTCATTGGCCCAGCTTGGTCAGAGCTCACCCCTGGTCAGAGAGGAGTCCTGTGGGTGTAAATATGGCCTCCTTCATGAATGGCCAAGAGAAGACTCGCCAGAATATTGGAAGATGCTCCAGTATAAATCTGGTACATCACGGATGTCTAAAGGCAGCGATGGGCAGAAGGCACAGCATGGCTGAGTGCCCTCGGACTTGATGAGAGCATGCCTTTGGGGCCCAAAGTGCCTCAGAGCCAGGGAGCAGGTATGCCCACTCCTGCAGGGACCCAGGGCTATTCACTGGGACCACAGCCCAGCACACAATAGGTGTTTGCTAGGTGTTGAATGAATGAACAGATGGATGGATGAATAAATGAATGGAGTGAGTGGGGGCGCCCCTGTCCTCAATCAGAAAACCAGGGCTGGTTCCCTCTGTGTCCAACACAGTACAGATGTAGAGGCAGGAACCCGTCACTCTTAATTATATCAGGATGCAAATGTGTTTTGACTAGTTCCCTTCACCAACAAACGGCAGATTTGTCCAGCTGTTCACCTTCCTCCCAAAACAGAGTCGGCCTCACCAGAAGAAGGAGCAGCTACCAGCCCAGCAACGCATCTGCCCTGCAAGGTATGGAAAGGGAGTGGGGGCCGCAGGACCCTGCAGCCTCTTGCAGCACAGACTGAGACAAGAACTTGTCTGCAGGTAATTTATCTGGGATGTGATCCCAGGACACTGCAGTGAGGGGGCAGGGAGAATGAGGGAAAGGCAATGTAGGGATGCGTCACTGACATTACTGTTGTCTGCAGCAGGGGCTGACCGGTCCAAGGCCTCGGTGAACCGTACAGTGGAGTCTCCCAATCATCTCCCCAGAGGATGGGGGCAGAGCACCGGTTTATTGGCTCCTGCCGCCACTGGGAGGAGGATGTCCACAGGGGCGCTAATTCCCTGCACTTCTGGGGGCACCGGAATACTGGCAAGCACACAGCCATGTGTTAGAGAAGGGGAAAGCCCTGCGGAATGCATGAGGGGAGTCTGAGCGCATATGGAACTGTCCATGGCAGCTGCAGCTAAAGTCAGAGGCGAGCCAAGAGGGTGGGATGCGGGGTCTGCGGTTCTCTGAAATGTGCCCTCACACTGCACTGGTCCACTCCACTTCAGGACCAGGACACGCTATTGCAGCCCTTCCCTTCTGGAGCCCAAGACTCTCCTCTGAGCTTCAGATCTGCAAATACAATTGGCCTTCTGACATCTGGCCTTCTGGATGCCTCACATGTACCTCAGACTCAAAGAAACCAAAACTGAACTCATCACCTTTATGCCAAACCAGGTTCTCTTCCTAATTGCCCATCTCAGCATTCACCCAGGTGCCCAAGGCATGAACGGTTGACTTCTCTGTTGATGCCAACTGTTCATGCCTCATCGGTCACCAAATCATATGGATTCCATCTACCTGCTCCCCAGCCATCCTTCCCTCCCTCCTGTCCTCTCTCCTTTTCTTCCTTTCCTAGCAAACTAGCACAGATGAAAAAGAACAAGACGTAAGACTGCCTGTTCTGATGAGAGGACGATCTCATATTTTGGTGACAAGAAGGCATACTGATAACCTTTTGGAAGGCAATGTGGCAGATACATCAGTAGTCATAAAAGTTCTTATCCTGTAATCTAGATCTTCCCTAAGAATCTTCTAAGAATCTAGTTAGTCTTCTTCCAAGAATCTAAGAATCTTTTAAGAGAAAATAACCCTACACACATAAAAAGCTTTCTGCACAAAGATATTTGTGATGGTATTGTTTATACCAGCAAAAACCAAAACAACTAACAATGACAAAAAATTGGATACAACCTAAATGTTAATACTAGAGGAATGGTCAGTTTCTCTACCAGCCTCTTCTTCCAGCTGGGCACTGTTCAGTGTTGTGTTCTCCTGGTGTCTGTCCTGCACATGTTTCTTCTCCTGCTATGTGCTCTCTAATGAGCTCATTTATGCCCCTGTCCTAGGTCAGCATCTACACTGACCACTCCCAGATCTTTACTTCTGGCCCAGATACTCCCTTGAATGTCTCCCTTGTAGGTCCAATAGCCAACTAGACATTGCACTTTAATAACCCAAAGCCACTTCAAGGGTCCGTGACTGCATTCATGCCACCTTCAGGGCCCTGCAACTGGATGTCCAAACCAGTGGATGGCACTGCTCTTTCTCTGGATGTCCACCCTTCTTCCTCTTTTCTACAGTAACTCACTCATCACTGAGTTCTGCTGATTCTACTTTCTGGATTATTCTCGAGGACATGCATTTGTCTCCATTCCCAGGCCACTAGCCAATTTAAACCACTGTTATTTCTTGGCATGACTACCACAGGCTCTTATTTGCTCTTCCCACTTCCATCTTGTTCCCTCCAATACTCCTCCCTCTCTGGAGCCAGAGCAGACTTTCAAAAGCACACATCTGATTATGTCCTGAGTACATGGACACTGCACCTTGCTTCTGCAGCCACTAGCATGGTGCCTTGCAGTACTGGTGGTATTTTCAAGAGAAGAAGGGAGTGTTTCCACATCTGGGTGGACAGTCGCTCCCAGCTCTACCTGAAAACTGGCAGTGCCATCTAATGGGATGAGCTGGCTCTGTTGGGAGGCGCCACCAGGTGGCAATGTGTATGCATTCCCTTACTAGTTCACAGACATTTGTTGAGCACCTACTATGTGCTAGGCCACACATGCTCAATGGGGATATCACCCCTAAGGAGGGAAAATTCATTCTTAGAGAGTGAAAAAATATTTAGCTATTACAATGTTTTTGTGGCCCTCCAAAGCTCAACAATATCTTATTCCTTAGTATTTAATTTCTCTCATCAGGAGGAATTTAAATCAAATTAAAATTTTCCCCTTAGAGGAACAATAATGTAAAAAAAGGTTGAGAGACACCATGGTAAGCTATGGCGATACAGCAGTTACTGAGTCAAATGTGTGCTCTCACTTTGCAGAGCTGCACATTCTGGCAGGAAGACACATTAAATTATTATACAATGACTAAGTGAAAGATGCCAGCATACTATAGATTCCATTTATATGACATTTTGTGACAGGCAAAACTATGATTGCAGACATCAGATCAGTGATTCCAGGGACTTGGGTCGGAAGGGGATTGACTCTAGGGGGCATGAGAGAAGTTTCTGGGGTGGTAGAAAAATTTTATATCCTGATTGAGGTTGTGGTTCCACAACTCTATAAAAATTCATAGATCTGTATACTAGAAAAGGGTGAGTTTGACTTTATATAAACTATATCTCAATAAAGCTGCCTTAAAATTATTACACAATAAATGGTGTGTTTAGCACTGTGGCAAGTGTTACACGGAATTAGCAGCAATGAGAACAAGCAGCAGGCAGCTCCTGGTCGGAAGGAGGGACTTCCCTGGTGAAGTGGTGTTGAGCCAAGCTCTGAAGGGTGAGTGAACATTAGCCAGGAGAGGGCAGGGTGCCAAGAGCTTCTCCTGCGGCACAACTCCAGGGAGCATCGCGACCACAGACATCACGGCACTCCTGGGTGTGCAATGCACTCGTCCTGGGCAGAGGGAACAATGTGTGCAGGGATGCTGAGTCAGGACAGGACATGATGTACTCCAGAGCACGGAGGGAGGCCAGTGGGCCAGGAATCCAGAGGACAAGGAAAGGAGTAGCTGGTGATGGGCTGGTGAGGTAGGCAGTGGTCAGCATGCAAGCCTGGTTGGTCTGGTGGGAGATTTTGGAAGAGGAGCGACTTATGACCTTTACATTTGCTGAAGGTCACTACTCTTGCAGTGTGGCGAATACTGGCAGGTGGCAGAGTGCCTGCAAAGAGGCTGAAGTCAAGGTGAAAGATGACAATTCCTTAAACTAGGGTGGTGGCAACAGAGATGGACAAAAGTGGACAGATTCTAGAAATATTTAGGAGTTAAAATCAACTGGACTTCGTGGCCAGATGGACATGTGGGTTGGGAGAGAGCAAAGGGGTCAGGGGACATCTGGCTTCTGACTTGTCCAGCTGGAAGGATGGCGGTATCTTTCTGAACTAGAGATACTTGGAGAAGCATCAGGTTAGTGGGGGAGATCCTGTGTCCAGTTTTCTCAAGTGGAGTGGCAAGTGGCTATGGAGATTGTGGGTGATGTCAAAATGGAGACAGCTTTTGGGGGTACCTAGGCGCCTACATGCTCTTTCTCAGAAAATTGTTCCCTTCTCCAACCAGAGTAAGCTCTTGAGCGCCAGCCATTATCTAGTAGGATCAGGGATGAACATCTACTCTGGGGAGAGCCAGACCAGAGGCTTGGGATTTGAAACAAAAGAGAGATGGAAGGAAAGAAGACAGGTGCAGCTCTGCACCGGTGGGGACCACCCGTTCTGTTGCTGAGACCCCTGGCACAGCCTAGTTCCTGCCCAGTCTGAGGTCTGGTTGTCTACCTTTTACTGGGATTCTGTAAAATCATCCAACTTCACAACTAAAGCTTTGACAAAACCACCACAGATACACAGATGTATTATTTCTATGCCCCCCTTTTTTTAGCTCTGTTGGTCTATTTGCCAAATTTTCTATCTGTACTTCAATTAGGTTATTTTTATGGTACTGAAACTAGCTTTGTGAGGCAAGTCTCCCCCATCACTAGTCTTTTATTTCCCAGATTTCTTAACCATTCTGTGCAATTACTCAACTAGATGAACTGTAGAATCAATTTTTCAAGGTAAAAATTTCCTGTGGAGATTTTATTGAAATCACATCAAATTTATAGATTACTTAAGGGAAGGCTGACAATTTTGCAATACCGTCCGAGAATGGGATCTATTTCTCCATTGATTCGAGTCTTTTATACTGTCCTTCATCAAACTTCAGCAAGTATATTTGCACGTATTTTGCTAAACATATTCTCCTCCCCACCCCCAATGCTTCCTAACATGTCATTGCTGGTGTTGAGGACAGACATTGATGTTACTATATCTACCAACTTGTGTCATCCTCTTGATTCAGTGCTCTGATTAGTTCTTGTTGTTCTTCAGTTTATTCTCTTTTTCTCAGGGTGGACCAACACACACCTGCAGATAACAATACCTTGGTCTCTGCCTTGCCCATACATACCCTCCTGTCTTTTTGTTGTCTTACTCTCTTGGCTTGCACCTTTAGAACGATTGTGATAGCAGCAGGTACTCTTGAAATGTTTCTACCTTGAATAGGAAGACTCTAATGTGATGTTTTCAAAACTGACATCTGAAGAACTCTGGTCTGCAGGAGGATGCTAATAGTTTTATTGAGAAAAAAAGTAACTTTAGAATAACTGGGTTAAGCAAAGACAGATGTGTCTAATTCAGCAATAATCAGAAAATTCAGCGCTCAGATTCCTTGCACACGTCCAAAGCTAAGTGACATATCTTCAATCGATTTGGCCACTGAGCTTTTGTTTACCACGCCTTGCTGTTTAACATCGCCAGAAACAGCATTAATAGGGTGGTGTGGAACTGCTGCTCTAAGGTCTGGCCAGTATGTGTGATGCTTGCTGTGATTTCTGCAAAAAGAGTTGTTGGGTGAATAAACAAATAGTTTTTATAATAGACTATTTTCCTCAGTTTCTGCTTTACTAAGAATTTTCTTTAAAAAATAGAAATGAAAGTCAACTTGGATCAAATGATTTTTCGATGTCTATGCAGATAGGCATATATTTTTTTGCTTTTAAATTTGCATAGCGAAATTCCACCATAAGGTACTAACAGTTGTTCGAGATATGCCCTGGGGTACTGAACTGCAGGCTTGCATGACTGGAATAAAAAGCGGGCCGGTGGCCCCAGGGCTGGCTGTGGCATCCGATTGGCCCCTGCCTTAGCTGCTGTTTGCTGCCTCCTAGTGGTGGTTATTTTCGCTGCTAAGACTTAAATATCCACGGGGAAGAGTCGGAGTTCTGTGTCTGGGTAAGACTTCTAGGATGTAGAGTCGCTATTCCAGGAATCCCCTGGGCTATCTGATACTAATTTCGCCAAACCAATTAGGGCAATTAGGCTGAAAGAGTACTGACAACACAGGGACACACCCTCTGCCTCGCGGTTCCTTGAACTTCCTGCCTTGATCGGCCTTCTCACTCAGAAATGAAGACATGCCTTCAACTCCTATTTGAGAATTTGGGCTGAATGCAGAGCTCAAACCAACTGTCAGCTGCATCAAGGTTTTTTTTTTTAAGGTATCACTGATAGACAATCTTTTGAAGGTTTCACGTGAGCAACATTGTGGTTACTACATTCACCCATATTACCAAGTCCCCCCACCCCATTGCAGTCACTGTCCATCAGCCGTAGTAAGATGCTATAGTCACTACTTGTCTCCTCTGTGCTATACTGCCATCCCCGTGACCTACCTGTATTGTGTGTGCTAATGATAATGCACCTCAATTCCCTTCTCCCTCCCCACCCCCTTCCCTTTGGTAACCGCTAGTCCCTTCTTGGAGTCTGTGAGCCTGTTGTTATTTTGTTCCTTCAGTTTTGCTTTGTTGTTATACTCCACAGATGAGAGAAATAATTTGATACTTGTCTTTCTCTGCCTGGTTTATTTCACTGAGCAAAATACCCTCTAGCTCCACCCATTTTGTTGCAAGTGGTAGGATTTGTTTTCTTCTTATGGATGAATAATATTCCATTGTGTATATGTACCACATCTTCTTTATCCATTCATCCACTGATGGACACTTAGGTTGCTTCCATTTCTTGGCTATTGTAAATAGTGCTGCGATAAACACAGGGGTGCATCTGTCTTTTTCAAACTGGGCTGCTGCATTCTTAGGGTAAATTCCTAGGAGTGGAATTCCTGGGTCAAATGGTATTTCTATTTTGAGTTTTTTGAGGAACCTCCATACTGCTTTCCACAATGGTTGAACCAATTTACATTCCCACCAGCAGTGTACGAGGGTTCCCTTTCTCCACATCCTCACCAACATTTGTTGTTGTTTGTGTTTTGGATGTTGGCCATCCTCACTGGTGTGAGGTGATATCTCATTGTGGTTTTAATTTGCATTTCTATGATGATTAGCAATGTAGAGCATCTTTTCATGTGCATCTTGGCCATCTGAATTTCTTCTTTGGAGAAGTGTCTGTTCAGATCCTCTGCTGAGGAGTTTTATAATTATTTTAAAAATTAATACTGATAGCTAGCCACTGTTGAGTACTTACTATGTACCAAATGCTTGGCTAAGTCCTCCAAATGAATTATTTTAATTTAGTCCTCTTATCCTTATGAACTAGATATTATTATTTACATTTAAAAACTGGGAAACAATCACAGAGGGGTCACCTCACTAACCTGGGTCACCCAGCTAGTTCTGGGTAAGCGGTGAAGCCAGAATCCCAATCTGGCAGTTGGTCTCCAGTTTCTCTTTGAGTTTTAGGCACCTGTGTATTGCACAGCTCTGTGTGACCTGGGCCACCTCAAAGCAATACAGAACGAGAAAAGAGAGAAAGTGACAAGAATTCCCCCCTGCAATCTGTAAGCACATATATTAAACTTTAATGTTATAATTAAATGTTATTGATACTTCCAAATTATTCTTTAAAACAGCCATATCAATTTATATTCCACCAGCACTATAGAAAATCCTTCCCTATCTTATTACCAACAACTGATAGCCAATTAAAAACAATTTTTCCCCAACACCAGAGTTCATATTTAATCAGCTGGGTGAAAAGAAATAGTATCTTGTTGACTTGATTTCAAGTTCCATGTTTGCCAGTGAGGTGTGAGCATCTTTTTATATATTTTGAGCCATTTATACATCCTTATTTGTAAATTGTCCCTCCCTATCCTTTATGCACTTTTCTATTTGGTCATTTGTCTTTTTATTATTGATTTGTAGAAATTGTAGTTTTTACTGTTTGGAATTTATGGAGGTTTACTTTGAGACTCATTGCTTAATCAATTTGTCTTTATGTTCTGTGAGCATTTATAAAAAAAGATATTCCCTGCTCAACTTCTATCTAGGTATATTAAAACAGTCTTGTTAATCTTGTTATTTAGATTGTCTCCATGATTTTTAAAATATTTGATCTGTTAAATTCTGAGACAGATGTTTTAAAATCTCCTAATCTGCTTGTGGTTTTGTAAAAGTCTCCTCATATTTTGGTTTTTGCTTTATATATTCTTTTCAGTGTATTTGTCCATCTGTCTGATTCGATTTAGAGTTAATGAATCCCTCAGTGATTCAGAGCCAGAACTCTAGCACTGGGTTATATGGGTTCAAATCCTGGCTTTTCCCCTTAAAAAATGTGTAGGTTAGAGGTGTGCACCTGCACGTCTAGGATGATGGAAATACCTCACAGGGAGCCCGTGGTGGGGCCCTGGTGGCAGGTGGTCCAGCAGATTTCCTCTGCTTTGGCCATTCCACCTTAACACAAGAGTGAGGTTCTTGAACTTGTCACTTTGTAAATCAAAAGGACAGACTGAAGGAAACAGCAACAGAAATCGCATGGAAGCATCAACGTTTTGCATGTCTACCCAGCTCACAGCCATCTCCTTATCTGAGTCTTCCCCACCCTCTACCTAACAGGGGACACCCCCAGATGTCATGCTTACTAAAGGACTCCTGTGCAATAGGAACAGTTACCTGGCCCAGGTTGTGGCTAAAAGCTTCTCAATGGACCCGGGGAGGGTGCGGAGGCACCAGATTGCGAGACAAGGTGGGCCTTGGGAAGTGTTGCTGGCATAGCCCGTGGACCTTTCTTCTAAGAGGAACCTGTGAGGTCCACACTGGCTTGCTTTGCTGTCCCTCGGAAGTTACAGCTGGACCCAGCACCCTGTAGCCTCAGCTGCCTGACATGCTGCTTCCTTTTTTAGGTCAGGCAAGATTACTGTAACCCCAGGAAGGTGTAAGTACAGAAATCATGAAGAACTGAATAAAAATCCACATGATCAATGGCCATCCTGCCTAAAGCAATCTACAGATTCAATGCAATCCCTATCAAAATACCTACAGCATTCTTCAATGAACTAGAGCAAATAGTTCTAAAATTCATATGGAACCACAAAAGACCCTGAATAGCCAAAGCAATCCTGAGAAGGAAGAATAAAGCAAGGGGAATTATGCTCCCTGACTTCAAGATCTACTACAAAGCTACAGTAATCAAGACAATTTGGTACTGGCACAAGCACAGACCCATAGACCAGTGGAACAGAATAGAGAGCCCAGATATAAACCCAAGCATATATGGTCAATTAATATACGATAAAGGAGCCATGGATATACAATGGAGAAATGACAGCCTCTTCAACAGCTGGTGTTGGCAAAATTGGACAGCTACATGTAAGAGAATCAAACTGGATTACTGTCTAACCCCATACACAAAAGTAAACTCAAGGTGGATCAAAGACCTGAATGTAAGTCATGAAACCATAAAATTCTTAGAAAAAAATATAGGCAAAAATCTCTTGGACATAAACATGAGCAACTTCTTCATGAACATATCTCCCCGGGAAAGGGAAACAAAAGCAAAAAT
>JAVSCE010009832.1:0-26280 GCA_032199065.1 Smutsia gigantea
GGCAGCTAGAGAGAGAAAAAAGATCACCTACAAAGGAAAACCCATCAGACTATCATCAGACTTCTCAACAGAAACCTTACAGGCCAGAAGAGAATGGCATCATATATTTAACGTTATGAAACAGAAGGGCCTCGAACCAAGAATATTGTATCCAGCACGATTATCAATTAAATATGATGGAGGGATTAAACAATTTCCAGACAAACGAAAGTTGAGAGAGTTTGCCTCTCATAAACCACCACTACAGGATACCTTAAATGGACTGCTCTAGATAGAAGCACACCTAAGGCTAAAAAGATGTCACCAGAGAAAATAAAATCATAGCAAAGAAAGCAGACCATCCAAATACTAACTAAAGGCAAAGAATAAAACACCTATTACAGAAAGAATGGAGGAGGAGGAATAAGAAGGGAGAGAAAGAAACATGGACTATTAATGTATACAATAACTTAACAATAAAAGTTAAGTTAGATTGATGGAGATAATGAAAGCAACCCTTGAACCCTTGGTAACCACGAATCTAAAGCCAGCAATGGCAATAAGTACATACCTATCAATAATCACCCTAAATGTAAATGGACCCCAAGATACACCAATCCAAAAGAACACAGAGTAACAGAATGGATAAAAAAGCAAGACCCATCTATATGCTGCCTACAAGAAACTCACCTCAAATCCAAAGATATACACAGACTAAAAGTGAAGGGATGGAAAAAGATATTTCATGCAAACAACAAAGAGAAAAAAGCCGGTGTTGCAGTACTTGTATCAGACAAAATAGACTTCAAAACGAAGAAAGTAGTAAAAGATAAAGAAGGACATTACATAATGATAAAGGGGTCAGTCCAACAGAAGATATAACCATTATAAATATATATGCACCCAACACAGGAGCGCCAGCATATATGAGACAAATACTAACAGAATTAAAGGAGGAAATAGACAGCAATGCATTCATCTTAGGAGACTTCAACACACCACTCACTCCAGAGGACAGATCAACCAGACAGAAAATAAGTAGACACAGAGGCACTGAACAACACACTAGAACAGATGGACCTAACAGACATCTACAGAACTCTACACCCAAAAGCAACAGGATACACATTCTTCTCAAGTGCACATGGAACATTTTTCAGAATAGACCACATACTAGGCCACAAAAAGAACCTCAGTAATTTCAAAAATATTGAAATCCTACCAACCAACTTCTCAGATCACCAAGGTATAAAACTAGAAATAAATTTTAGAAAGAAATCAAAAAGGGTCACAAATACATGGAGACTTAACAACACTCTCTTATTAATCAATGGGTTAACGACCAAATCAAAACAGAAATCAAAGAATATATGGAGACTAATGACAACAACAACACAAAGCCACAACTTCTGTGGGACGCAACAAAGGCAGTTCTAAGAGGAAAGTATATTGCAATCCAGGCCTATTTAAAGAAGAAGAACATTCCCAAATGAATAGTCTAAAGACACAATTACTGAAATTGGAAAAAGAAGAACAAATGAGGCCCAAAGTCACCAGAAGGAGGGACATAATAAAGATTAGAGAAGAAATAAATAAAATTGACAAGAATAAAACAATAGAAAAAATCAATGAAACCAAGAGCTGGTTCTTTGAAAAAATAAACAAAATAGATAAACCCTAGCCAGACTCATTAAGAGAAAAAGAGAATCTACACACATAAACACAGTCAGAAATGAGAAAGGAAAAATCACGACGGACCCCACAGAAATACAAAGAATCATAAGAGAATATTATGAGAACCTATATGCTAACAAGCTGGAAAACATAGAAGAAATGGACAACTTCTTAGAAAAATACAACCTTCCAAGACTGACCAAGCAAGAAACAGAAAAACTAAACAGACCAATCACCAGTGACGAATCGAATTGGTAATCAAAAAACTACCCAAGAACAAAACCCCTGGGCCTGATGGATTCACCTCTGAATTCTACCAGACGTATGGAGAAGAAATAACACCGATTCTCCTTAAAGTTTTCCAAAAAATAGAAGAGGAGGGAATACTTCCAATCTCATTCTATGAAGCCAGCATCACTCTAATACCAAAACCGGGCAAAGACCTCACCAAAAAGAAAATTACAGACCAATATCCCTGATGAACGTAGATGCAAAAATACTCAACAAAATATTAGCAAACCGAATTCAAAAATACATCAAGAGGATCATACACCATAATCAAGTGGGATTCATCCCAGGGATGCAAGGATGGTACAACATTCGGAAATCCATCAACATCATCCACCACATCAACAAAAAGAAGAACAAAAACCACATGATCATCTCCATAGATGCTGAAAAAGCATTTGACAAAATTCAGCATCCATTCCTGATTAAAACTCTCAACAAAATGGGTATAGAGGGCAAGTACCTCAACATCATAAAGGCTATATATGACAAACCCACAGCTAACATCATACTTAACGGCGAGACGCTGAAAGCTTTCATCTAAGATCGGGAACAAGACAAGGATGCCCACTCTCTCCACTGTTATTCAACATAGTACTGGAGGTCCTAGCCACAGCAATCAGACAAAACAAAGACATACAAGGCATCAGATTGGTAAAGAAGAAGTCAAATTGTCACTATTTGCAGATGACATGATATTGTACATAAAAAACCCTAAAGACTCCACTCCAAAACTACTAGAACTAATATCTGAATTCACCAAAGTTGCAGGATACAAAATTAACACACAGAAATCTGTTGCTTTCCTATACACTAATGATGAAGTAACAGAAAGAGAAATCAGAAAAACAATTCCATTCACAATTGCATCAAAAAGAATAAAGTACCTAGGAATAAACCTAACGAAGGAAGTGAAAGACCTGCACTCTGAAAACTACAAGACACTCCTAAGAGAAATTAAAGAGGACACTAACAAATGGAAAAGCATCCCATGCTCTTGGCTAGGAAGAATCAATATTGTCAAAAGGGCTATACTACCTAAAGCAATCTACAGATTCAATGCAATCCCTATCAAACTACCAACAGCTTTCTTCAATGAACTGGAACAAATAATTCTAAAATTCATATGGAACCACAAAAGACCCCGAATAGCCAAATCAATCCTGAGAAGGAGGAATCAAACAGGGGAATTACACTCCCTGACTTCAAGCTCTACTACAAAGCCACAGTAATCAAGACAATTTGGTATTGGCACAAAAAACAGACCCACAGACCAGTGGAACAGAATAGAAAATCCAAACATTAACCCAAACATATACAGTCAATTAATATTTGATAAAAGTGCCTTGGATATACAATGGGAGATGACAGCCTCTTCAGCAGCTGGTGTTGGAAAAACTGGACAGCTACATGTAAGAGAATGAAACTGGACTACTGCCTAACACCATACACAAAGGTAAACTCAAGGTGGATCAAAGACTTTAATGTAAGTCATGAAACCAGAAAACTCTTAGAAAAAAACATAGGCAAAAATCTCTGGACATAAACATGAGCAACTTCTTCATGAACATATCTCCCCGGGCAAGGGAAACAAAAGCAAAAATGAACAAGTGGGACTATATCAAGCTGAAAAGCTTCTGTACAGCAAAAGGACACCATCAGTAGAACAAAAAGACATCCTACAGTATGGGAGAATATATTCATAAAAAACATATCTGATAAAGGGTTGACATCCAAAATATATAAAAGAACTCATGCACCTTAACAAACAGAAAGCAAATAATCCAATTAAGAAATGGGCAGAGGACATGAATAGACACTTCTCCAAAGAAAAATTCAGATGGCCAACAGGCACATGAAAAGATGCTCCACATCGCTAATCATCAGAGAAATGCAGATTAAAACCACAATGAGATATCACCTCACACCAGTGAGGATGGCCAACATCCAAAACACAAACAACAACAAATGCTGGCGAAGATGCGGAGAAAAGGGAACCCTCCTACACTGCTGGTGGGAATGCAAATTAATTCAACCATTGTGGAAAGCAGTATGGAGGTTCCTCAAAAAACTCAAAATAGAAATACCATTTGACCCAGGAATTCCAGTCCTAGGAATTTACCCTAAGAATGCAACAGCCCAATTTGAAAAGGACAGATGCACCCCTATGTTTATTGCAGCACTATTTACAATAGCCAAGAAATGGAAGCAACCTAAGTGTCCATCAGTAGATGAATGGATAAAGAAGAGGTGGTACATATACACAATGGAATATTATGCAGCCGTAAGAAGAAAACAAATCCTACCATTTGCAACAACATGGATGGAGCTAGAGGGTATTATGCTCAGTGAAATAAGCCAAGCCGAAAAAAGACAAGTATCAAATGATTTCACTCATATGTGGAGTATAAGAACAAAGAAAAAAACTGAAGGAACAAAACAGCAGCAGACTCACAGAACCCAAGAACGGACTAATAGTTACCAAAGGGAAAGGGACTGGGGAAAATGGGCGGAAAGGGAGGGATAAGAGGGAAAAAGGGGCATTACGATTAGCAAATGTAATGTTGGGGGGGCACGGGGAGGGCAGTACAGCTCAGAGAAGACAAGTAGTGATTCTATAGCATCTCACTACGCTGATGGACAGTGACTGTAATGGGGTTGGTGGGGGGGACCTGATGAAGGGGTAGTTTAATAATTGTAATATTGCACATGTAATTGTAAATTAATGATAATAAAATAAATTATATTAAAAAAAAAGAAAAAAGAAAAAAAAGAAAAACAGGAATGATGTGTCTAATTTTTGAGTCACCCCATAAATTTTTCTAGTCATTAGAACTAACAGGATTTCCTCTCGTGTGATATAAATTTTTAAATGTCCTCATTGTCTAACAGAGAACAGCACTATTTCATATATTTTCCATATACTTCCAAACATCTCTGACATCTTCAGAGATATTAATTGTACCTTGAAGCCACCACCCTGATTTAAAAAATAAACAAAACTAAATTTAATACTCCATCAGGAAGTGCTGCTATGCCTATGTAAGTGTATTTGTTCAGCTTCTATGCCAGAAATTCATATTTAAACTAAAACCAAAAAGCAAAAGCATTTCCTATATTTCCTAACTTTCAGTTTGTCTCCTTTAGTGGGGGAATACTTTGCAACTTCTTAGGCCTCAAAACCCTGTCGAGGAGTGTGTAAGCTTCAGCTCATGTCCGGATGGCTGAATAAACACAGCTCCAGCTCAGCCTCACTGTGGCCCAAGCCGAGGGACAAGGCGTCGCTGGGGCTCCGCTCCACCCTCCTTCCTTGGGCGCCAGTGCCTGCCTCCCGGAGGGCTTCATGGCACCCTGGGTGGAGATGCTCTTTGTTAGCCTCGTAGGCTGTGCGTCTAAGCTGCCCGTTTGGCCAGTGCATGGTGGAGGTTACTAAATCTGGCCATGTTCACAAAACCATAGTGACCAACAGTTTTATTTTCCAAGACTTAGACTTTTCAATTCATGACTGGATTCATTGAAACATCCTTAGGTGCGTCTTGGCCGTTGGGAGTGTACCAAAGGGAATTTGTTTGCCTGCTCCTTTACTTCCTAGAGATAGATGGAGTTGAAAGGTATACTTTGTATGGGATGGGAAAAAATCTAAGTTCTTTTAGAATACAAAGTGGATTATGATTTTACTTAAGTGTTTGGCATGCACAGAATAGGTACCCATGTGTTGAATTAAAGTATTAATAAATGAAATTATCCAATTTTGTAAATGAATTCATTAGTGAGATATCATCCTGCTAACCCTCACACTACTACAGGTTCTACGCAAAGTCCCAGGCTCATTTAACAGCTCCCACAGGTTTTGTACATGCCTTTATTGTTTTTTGACCCAGCTCATCAACGCCAAGTAGCTCACACTTCTGTTTGACTTGGGAACAGTTTGAACAGCAAGAAAATGTTAATGTGCGTGTCAAAGAAATGTTGGGATCTGGGACTGTAGTGCTGAGTGCTGAGGAAAGCCAGTTGTGACCCTGTCCTCTCAAGGCTCAGGGTGCCGAGTTGTCACCCAGCATGCAGTGGCCGTTGTCACCCTCTTAGTTCATCATCTCAGTGTCTTGGCATTAACCATCCCCCTGAAACCTCACAGTCCCCACAAGTGGCTCATTGAGAGCTTGTAGCAGGGCTCACAACTATGAAAGTTCAAGAGGCGGGCCATGTGCATTTGCTTTGAACTATAGTGCTTTTCCAAGGTAGACATTTTGAAAGTGGAGCTTCTTAAAATGGAAAGGGGAGGGGGAAAAACAACAACCATATATTCTTGTCATTGAGATAGACAGGCATTTAAGTAGCTAGAGAGATTATAGCGCATGAGAATCCCCTAAAGTGCTTAGATTTATTTCTGAGAAATAAATGGTGAATTGTTTATTTCTCTCTCCCCTTATGTTTCCTTGGGATAGAGCAATTAGTTTCTTATTTTTTATGATTGCATTATTCTTGCATATATCTTTCTGTGGTCCAGGCTGTAAAAGTAAATAGAGGATCCAGCTGTATGAATGCCTATCCTTTTAATGAGTGTGAGGAGGAAATAATAATACTAAGCAGTGCAAAACCATTTCTTTGTGATGAACCAAAGTACCTTTGTTCCCCAGCACTCCAGTCTGAAGCCACAGGCCACCAGTAATTGTGTGCATAAAATGACATTTTTATGGATTCTCGTGTTCACAAAGATACCTCGTGGTTTGTTTTGTCCCCAGAATGCACTTAATATGATTTTTGAAAGGTGTTGGTATATTCTGTTTTAATTTCCAGGGTCGGGGAAGGGTAAAATGGAGTGTGTGACTTTTCTGTAGCACTCTTCATTCTATCTTTGGGTGAAAGCCTTGCTGAAACGGCGAGATAACACAGTTGCTGGGTGATAATACAGTCGTTTTCGTGGTGCCATGAGTTAATTTCCAAAGTGAAACTATCCTTACTTAGGAAAATAATGTGCCTTCTCCCCTCAGGCCAGCCATTTGCTCAGAGCAGTGAAAGGACATTGAGGGTCTCGGGTGGCAGGCATTGTGGGGGTGCCCAGGGTTTAACTGGGCTCTCCTCCCTCTTTCCTCCCTCCCTCCTGGCCATCCTTACGCTGGTTCTTTGTATCTCTGAAGTCCCTGGCAGTGATGTCTTTCACTACCACCTCCTCTGACTCTACCATGAATTAAATTTTAAACTTAAGCCTCTATTAGTCTGCTCGAGCGGCCATAACAAAATACCATAGACTTATTGGCTTAAACAATGGGAATTTATGTTCTCACACTTCTGGAGGGTACAGGGCCTAGCAGGGTCAGTTTCTGGTAAAAGCTTCCTTTATGGCTTGCAGAGACACATGAAGACAGAGGGTGCAAGGGGCACTCTCTGGTGTCTCTTCTTAGGACACAGATCCTATTGGATCAAGGCCCCACCCTTTTAATAACCTCATTTAACCTTAATTACCTCCATAAAGGCCTTCTCTTCAAATATAGTCCCCTTAGGAGTTGGGGTTTCAACATACGGATTTTGGTGGAAGGGACACAAATGCTTAGTCCGAACACTGCCCAAATAATAGGAGGAAACAATCCCAAAACAGAAACCAAACCATGACATGAACTTTGTACCAGTTACTAAACTTTCAACCTGATACTCTGTGCTTCCTCCATCTAGCAATGGCCCATGTGAACATATTCTAGTGATGGTTGCAGGGGAAAGCTTGAGAAATCCAGGATAAAGCCAAATGAAGAATCTTAAATAACTGTTTGCCTTCTCATCCCCCAAGAGCAACCAGGAGCAGCTAGTAGAGGGACGGAAGGAGAGATTTGTAATACCCCAAAATGCCCAGGGACAGTGAATTGGTTCTGGTCTTCCTCTGCAAAGATTTGAGGCACTATTTGGTAGCTTTGGGGTGATTCTGGTCAGTTCCTGAGAAAATTGCTTTCTTCCGCCTGGCTTGAGGAAGAGACTGGATATCCTCGTTGAAGGGGCACAGTCCATGCTCCCCGTAGAGCTGAGGCCCACTAACAGGAGCAAGCCCTGGGCACATCCCAGCCTAATCTAGGCCTGACCTGAACAGAAGGGAGCCTCAGAACCAGAAGAGCCTCTGGACTGCCAACTCGTGGTTGCTGGGACACAGATCAGAGCAGAACAGTGGTTGGCAGAGGCTGAAAAGGGAGCCTCGGATGTTCCTGCCAATGTGATAGGCGTTTTCAGGGTTTTGTGAAGCAGTCTGATGAACCCTCTCAAATGGAGGCACCTACTGCTGCTCAGCTGTGTAATTGGGATGGAAATGGGCCAATGAGAGGCGGCAGTTTGTGCTTAACCTTTTGGGAGTCTTGTTCCAGGAGACTGTGTGTGGTGGGGGGGGGGAAGAAGCATTACAAATAATAAGCTTCTCCGCCTGATTTGTAATGAATTAGTAATAAATGGCCTAGCGCTGTACGAAAGTCTAACGATTACAGAGCCGCTTTAGCTGGGTGCACGGGACCACATCTTATTTTGATCAGCTGTAGCATAGCAAAGACATGTAATTATCATAATCTAACAATTAGCCTGGCATCACTTTCCAGTGTTTAATTACCCCGATAAATGGTAATTGAATAGAGGACTTAATGACAAGAGAGAAACTTTCATTCCGCCTTAGGTGCTTGAGTTGTCTACTCGGCGAGGCATAATTTTCTGGCGTTGCTTGAACCACTGTCCTGATTATCATTTTCCTTTTTGCAATCAGCTGTTATTTTGTTTCCTGATCTTGATCTTTGTTTATAATATTAGTTAGCTCTTCAAATTTGATGCTGGGACCCGGAGCACAGGAGATTCTTGGGCACTTTATGCAGTTTTCCTGGTTGTATGCATTGCATCTACTATCCTCCAGCTACAACACCCCTTCTTTGGACACCAGTCAAGTCACTGCTATGTGCAGACACTGCGCTCAGTGTGGGGGATCCACAGATCGGTAAACACCAGCACTATCTTCAAGGGCCTCCCTGTATTACAAAAGGAGGTCTATACAAAATACTATAGTTACAGTGATTTTCTTCCAGTGCCGTTCTAGTTTTCTTCTAAATCTATGCACTTAACTTTGAATGACTCCAGTACTTTTAATGACTCTGCCCACCAACTTCATTTCTAATGACTCCAGATCTCTTCTCTCCCACCTCACCCTCATTCTTCCTCCCAGATATGTATCCAACTGCTCGCAGGGTTCTACCCAATCAAATGAAAGTACTTCTCACATGCCAGTTTGCATAATGACTGCTTTACCTCCTAAAGCTCTGTATAAAGCACTATTATTAATATTGTGCCCTGGCATTATTAAATACATGCTTTTCCTTGTTCTATAAAGATCAAACATAAAAGAAAGCCACAAAACACTTCCTTTCTTCCAATGCATTGTTTTTCTTTAATAAATTACTAAAGATTAGTTCCATGCCATATAGGTTTGGAATACCCTGCCCCAATTTTTGAAAAGTCAGGGCCAAATTTCAGACATAGCTAGCAATGATTCCAATAAGTATTCATCAAGCCATAATACAAATATTTATTTTACTGCACACCAGTACTTCACCGTTATATCATTATTTGAGTTGGTTAATAAAAAGGACATGTATTATAGCTCTTAGGTTGTTTTTAAAACTAGAAATAGCCTGGAATTCTGCTGGGTAACTCCATCCCCATAGGATGCAAAAGGCTGCATGGATATAAGCAGGTTGGCAGGTGGCTTATTTGTTGGATTGACTCCTGTATCCCCTGAACAGAATCAGTTTGTTTAATCCTGTTCTCCTAGGACAGTGGCTGGATAACCTGTTCAGTGATTTCCTGCATCTGCTCTTGGATGTGTGAATGTGGCAAGTGCTCTGTTCTGTGTGCTTGACTCAACATACGCTCTGGATAACTTGGGGCGTGAAAGGCAGCTTCGTCAGGAAGCTCCTGACCTGCAGGGCCTGTTCTGCTCTGTGGAAGTGACCTGGGTTAGGACATACACTGATTGCCAGAGGATAACTCTAGCATTTTATTTTAATCCCCGTTTGAAGACTCTGTGAAGTGGTCTGTGATGTTTTGGGTCTGGAGAACTCTGCCTGGTTGGCCCTTTGGCTGACTTAACCTGTTGACGTTGACACATTCTCACTCCAGGCCCAAGGCCTCTTTGGGGGCTTAGAAGCAATTAGACTGTCACCCAAAGCTCCCCATCCCTTCCTGAAAGGAAGTCCTGTAACTTTGCCAACTTACTGCTTTGTTTCCTTGGGAGCTCCTCAGTCATGCTAATAAAACAAACTCCAAATGAGTTAAAATCCTGGAGGAGAGAACGTTCTGTGGGCCCTGTACTGGAAACAGGTATCCTCTGGGAGATACCAGTTTTAAAGAGCCATTCAGTCTGATGTGACTTGTACTAGAAAAACAACAAATGGAAGCTATTTGAGATTTGTGTCCATCTATTTGATAGGAGTAATTAGTACTAATTGTGGGATTTTTAAACCACTTGCTTTTAAAGCACATGCACGTGCACGCACACACACACACACACACACACACACACACACACAGTAAAAAGAAATGACAGGTTAGTATACTAAGCCACTAATGAATTCTAATTTTCTGGCCAAATAAATTTAGTCTTATTCCATCACCAACATTTACTGAATTCAAGGCAAAGCTTTTATGCTGCAGAATTTATAATTACTGAAACATGCATGGGTAAGGACTGTGTTGGAGTTCTCATTGCTGATACCCAGAGCACTAGCTCTGAGCTGTATGTGTCTTGTCAGTATCTTGTGCTTTACTTTATGGCAGTGTATGTGTTGTAGCATACAGCACTGCAGCTGCAAAGGAACAAGTGGGAAGCATCTCTGAAATTTGTCCTTAGTAGGTTTTTTTTTTTGAACTTGTAAACCTTCATTGCTGTGAGAATTTTAGTTGCTATTGGTATGTTCCACAGCCTGGAAGAGCTGGACTTGACTGCCTGAAGTCATGGGTTTCAGTCATCACACCTCATTCAGCCTTGACAACTGGCCTGGTAATGGTGAAGCTGTCCATGACTACCTGGGAGCTGGAAATGAAGGTCAATTACCAACACATTTGAAAGATAATAGATACGTTGCAGCTCACGGCTGGAAAGGAAATTTTAAAAATCAGCAAAACAAATCTTTCTTCAGTCCCCAGCAATGCTGTCATTTATCTACCCCAAGTTTGATTTGTTTGTATTTCGTGCTCTGACCTCTGCAGGAAAACAAAATGGAAAAAAGAGAACATCTTCAGATTTAGGATATGAAAGCCAGAAGGCTTGCATTCTGTGCTGAGAGGAATCACAGAAGGAGACAAAAAGAGGTGATATGGAACAGAGACTTGCCCCCCTGCCCATTGCCTCACAAAACATATTTATAAACCAAATCCCAAGCCTTGTTGAGGGCCCATTAGGTCTAATGAGAAAATCTTCTGGTTAAAAAGAGACATCTTATTCTGAAATTAGCCTTTAAATCAATAATAGAGTTGAAAGACAGTGCTGCCAAGATATAGTCAGTCCAGATTTAGTTTAAAATTTGGGAACAACTGTAAGCTGATAAATTTGCTTAATCTTTGCTCATAAATCATATCCTTCTTTTACATTTCAATTTCAGAATGCAATATATTAAGTTGCCTTGTAATTAAAGAAGTGACACTGTAGTTCTGGTCAAATAGGAATATTAAAACAATTACCTCTTTGACAGAATAAAATACATTTAAAATGTAATGATCAACCATCCAGTTATGAGAAATAACATTTTCATTATTGAATCCTTTAAAACAGTACAGGAAAGGGGATAAAAGTGACTCACAGCTTCCTAACCTCTAATAACCACTTTGTCTCCTTTCAGTAATGCTGTTTCTGTATTTATGGAGTGAAGAAACTTCACTCAGGAGCTGCTTGCTGAAATACCTCTGTACAGATTTCCCTGGAAGCAGGCTCTCTGCTGGGCGAGCAACATATGCTAAAGGCCAATTTAGAACATTTTAAATATGCACCATACCCTTCCTTTTCCAGCTACTAAAATGAAATGCATTTTGGCTTTAGCAGATGAGGATGAAATGAGAGGGGGAAAGTGGCCCAAGATGAACTTGAAGAAGCGTAATTGTGGTGCTGGTCCTCTGCAGCCTGGCAGCCAGGGCACTGTGAGTGTCCTCTGGACCTGGCCTCCCAGCTGTCAGGACCCACAGCACAGGAGTGTGTGGTGTGAGGGGAGGAAGTAAGGTCATTGATATGAAGTCCATCCATTGGGAAAGAAAGCTCGGTGATGTCCACTTGCTATAGCAAAGAGGAAGCATGTCAGAACCAGAGGAAGTTGGGAACTTCCCCTGGAAGTGGGCGAAGGACTCAAGTACTAGACATCTCATGTGTCAGGGACCCAAGTTTGAAAATAAATTATTAGTTAGGAGGAACAAAGTACTTATGGTTCAGGTCATGAAACAATGTTTTGGTCCCTTCCTCAGTAGCAAGTTGAAGGGCACGCCACTGATAACTAAATGAAGACAAAAATGTCTTTTGTCGACTGTTAATCTCACCTCAGTTGTCTTTATTGCATTTGACTTCTGGGACTCAAGTCATGAATCACTTTCTCCAAAAGGTTAAATAAGGAGAGAGATATTAATAATAGCTTTAAATTTATAATCAAAACTATGGTACATCATCAGGTACACACTGAAGATGAACTATAACGAACACACATGTCTGCATATGGACTTTGTAGCTCATATCCTAACTTTAGTTGTCAGTTTTGCTATCAGTAGCCTTAAAATGTGCTTTTTATCCAACTCTCCAGGCAGTTTCTGCGTCATTAAGAGTGGTCATAAAGTGCATAATTCATTTTTTGGTAATTGTGTTGAGTACAGAGCACTAGTTGCCACACTGAATTTTAGTCTTCTTAATGAACTAAAATGACCTTTTCAGAATATATATGATTCTCTACCCACCTACTGCCAAGTTTTGATGAATGTAAACAATGTGTTGTCATGACAATATATACGCTATTATATGTTCCATGTAGCATTGGCCTGAGTAGCCTTGCAGCTCAGTGGAGAACAAAGGCCATATTCCAATGCATACAAGGTATTTCCTGGCACTGGAGACTTTTGTATTGTGAGAATGCATTTGGGGCAGTAATCATACTACTCAAATGCAATTACTTCTCCATGTGTAGTAACTATGCATGATTTTTATTGTAAACCACTGTGATAATTTAGTAGAGATTGTACTGTAATTATTGCTGGCTTGTTTGTGTGCAGCCAAAAATTCTTTGTTTATAATATACAGTAATTTCAGAGAGGGATAGCACCACAGATACAATGGATGAAATTTAGGATAAGGAGTAAAAAGGACACAGTTGCAAGAAAATTTCTAAGAAATTTGCAAATGTGTTACATGGCTGTGCTACCCATGACATTTGTAGATATTGGCATGTGCAATAATTGTCCCTAGATTTGAATTTGCTCTTTTAATATGAGCTAAAACTCATAAAGATATTTGCTAATGGTAATTAAAAAAAAAGATTCCTTTATGTCAGTGGCTACTGAGCCTAATAGCATTTTATTCTGGGAAAGACTGGAATAATGTACATAAGTCAGAAGCTCACCCTGCCACTTGAGGCATATTTTCAATGTTGACACATCTTTAGTTTCAGAGTTTGGGACCAACCTAGTGAAGAGAGAACAGGACTGGGACACCTTGCAGGCTTTCCTAGATCAGTATGAATACAAGGTAACCCGATGGCATCAAAACTCTTCAGAAGGTTCTATAATAATTGGTAAAGCTTTGGAGCCATTGTGGTTTGGAGGAAAGAGATTAGGCTTCAGAACTGTACAAGACAGATTGAAACCCTAACTCTGCTGATTTCCTGTGAAAAAAACTGAGCTAAGAAGATAACAACTTCCCTGAATGTCATGTCCTCATTGGTAAAATGAAGCTAATTATAACTACCCAGTAAGGACTTCAACAACAACGTGTGTCAAGCCATTCTGTTACATAGCAGATCCTGGATGCAGCAAATGTTTTGTGCATCAGTGAGTGAAAGAGAACTGAAGCCCCACTACGAATGAGGACCATATCTCTGGGGAAATGCAGAGTAGACCTGAGAACTCGACTCTAGCACTTTAATCTTGCCGGAAGTGGAGACAGAAGAGCTTCAGTTCTGAGGTCAGACTGCTTGGGTTTGAATTCTGCTGCCACCTTTTACATTGTGTGTGACATTGGACACTGCTTGACGTCTTAATGTCAATTTCCTCATCTTTAAGTGGGTGTACAAATAGTGTCTACTCTGTGGGATTTGTGATGGACATCAGATTGGGATAACACATGCAATATAAAAAGCACTCAATTAGTCAGACTATGTGCTTCTTCACAGTAAAGCTAGAGAGGAATGATTCTGTGCCATTTGGCAGCCAGAGAACATGACCTGGGTCAGTATTAGAATGCCTAACTCGAAAATTTTCTTGGAGTTATACTTCAGTACATTATACAGATGCCTTTTATGAGCTCCAATTTACCGATTTTATACTTATGCTGTCCTCTTTTTTAAATTTACATTAGTAAAGGAATTTATACAAATTAAAGATAGGAAACAAGTGTAAGTTGATTTTACAGAGAATCATTCTCTTTTCTTTGGCATATGCCTAGAAGGGTAGAAAAACGAATTGCTGGGGTGATCGCATGTTTAAATAGGCTCCACTGTGACTCACTTAGCACCCCACACAAAGTAAAATGTCACTGGGAAGGCATAACCAGCCAACCCAATGTAAAACGGGCCTTCGATCTCATGGTCTGTTTTATTAAAATTGTGGTCATATTAACAGGGATAAAACTTGGAAAAGAGAAACTAAATTGAAAACATCAAAAAATAATAACTATCTGACAATTTGTAGAATAAAGAAAGCAATAATAGAATGGGTCCAGACAGTGGCATTTTTCATTTTTCACTTGTAAGCAATGTCAGGTGCTAGTAGAAACTAAAATGACTGACACTTAGGGAAAGGAAAACCTTCCCCCTTGAATGTCTTTAAAACCTATAATAATACTATAGTCATCTGAAGTGCATCTGGATACTGCCTTAGGCGGCAGAGCTGCCTGGCACGTGTCCAGAGCCGTCAGGCAGCTCCGAGTGCTGCGGGCTCGCCCCCCGTGCCCGGCGCCCTCTCATCTGAACGCGGCAGTGTCTTCTCTTTGTACTTGGGCAGGGATGTTACCTGGATGTTCAGAAATCTTTTAAAAGCAACACAGGCTTTCCTTGCATCTTGACAAATTATTGTCTGCCAGTAATGAATAAAAAGTAAACCTGGTCCTGTGATCATTGTAAATACAAGGAAATAAACACTTTGGAGGGTTTTTTGTTATTAAAAAATGGTTATGTATTTTGAGATCCTTTCATTGAGAAGTGATCGGATCACATTTCCTTATTCCCCTTGTATAAATCATGCTGCTTTTCAAAAGCATTGACCAAATGGAGTTTCTGTGGCTCATTTGATGTTTGAGGACAGAATGTAGGATTTTCATATGACTTCCTTTCTTTAGGGATTTTTAAAGAAGGACACATTCAGATTATTTTTATTTTTGTATGCTCTTACTGCTCTTGCTTTGAAGTTAACATTTTGTTACTTACCCATTTTAACATGCTTTAATATATCCTGACAATAGTAACAATGCTTTACTTTCACTTGGTGCTTTCATACATTTCCCCATCTCAGGCTTGAAGCAGCCATAAGATGTTAGTAAGGCAGATTCTCATTATTATTTACATATGAGGACACAGGTTCAGGATGGTTTATGACTCTCCACTCAGCCCCCAGATCCAGTCCTACAGTCAACGTCCACTCACTCAAAATGAGTGGCACTTCCACTTTTACCAGGTTGTATTTCAGAGAGGAATCTCGACTTTGTCAGTGTATATTTAGCATCCAGAGTGAGGGTGGTAGTGTTTCTGCTGGGCTGGACATTGGTCCCGACAGCCTGTCAGAGGTCCTTGTTACGTTCGGGCGCTGCGTTCTCGGGGGAACTCAGGGAAACCGGAGGACCTGAGGCGGGGCAGGGAATGAGAATGATGAGGAGCTGGGAACAGAAATAACCAAAGGAATCCGGATTTTCAAGTGTGGAGAAAGGAGGGTATGGGGAGACATAGCTGACATCTCAAATGTTTATGGACTACCTGGTGGAAGAGGGAAGTAGGTTTGTTCTTTTTCAAGTGGCCGAAATAGGGTCACTGGATAGAAATTACATAGAAGCAGTTTTATGCGCAATATAAGAAGAAAATTTCTAACATTTAAATGGAATGGACTGGCTTACTGACACTGGGAAGTGTTCACACTGAGGCTGTCTGACTTGAAGATTATATTCCTTTATGGGTGTTGTATTTCAGCAGTAACACGGTTTTATGATAAACCTTGTAAGGGCTCAGAGAATTTCCTGGCTAGCTGAAAACAGGGTTTTGTGAGCTTTTCCAACCCAATTTTACAAAGTTGTATCTATAACAATTCCTGTTTCACACATCACAGGGTCCTGAAAATTCTGTTCAGTGGATGGGGAAAAGCATATTAGTTAAAACAAATAAGCAAAACTTTTGTTAAGATAAGTATCGAAGCTGACTGGTGAGAGCAGTGGTGTGTGCACAAACATTTTAGTTATTTCAGAATAAAATAGCCCTGCTTTTTGCTGTTTTCATCTGGCTTGTTACTTATACTACTCATTAGTCCAGGTCTGTCTAGAACATTATAAAATTAAAAGAAATTCACTTTAGCTAGTTTCAATTTCCTTAATATCAAAGGGCATAAGGCATCAAAAAAAGAGATTGGCTAAAATGAGTTTATATTAAAGCAGTTTTACTAAGGGAAACACCAAACCAAGACCCAAAGTCACCATTCCAGTTCTAGCTGAGTCACTCTCTGCTTCATGATCTGTGCCTTAGGTTTTTATTTTCCCCTGACATGGAAGTGATGTTGTAGTAATTTTCTTTCCAACTTTAAATTTTTATTATTTTAATTCTCTCAATTTTATGACTCTAATTCTCCATATTTGCATAGGAAACTGAGAATGGTCTCAATTATAACAAAAACAACTCAGTCATTAATCTTTAAAATACTTATTCATGGGTTACTCAAAAACATTCATTAAATGAAATGCTATTTTAGACATTAAAAACTTGCTTCAATATATGTGATTTTAAGAAAGGAAAGCAGCAGATCAGTATCTTTCATCCTTGAAGGTGAAGAGTCCCATTTGTAGAGTGTTTTGAAACAAACAATAGAGTTCCTCTGTAAAACTGTTGCTTAGATTTGAAACAGTAACATTTTAAGCCATGCTCCTAATTATAATGGCATGCAATAAAACTTACTATAATACATTTTTCAGTCCCAGCATTATTAAAGGGTTCAGCCTCTGGTTCTAAGCAGAAAGTCTTTCCTCGATGAATAATCTCATCTTTTTCTTCTTCCACCAGATTCCAGAAGGGTGACTACCACATTGATGTGTGCATCAATGACTACCTGGATGTTTTCTGCCCTCACTATGAGGACTCTGTCCCGGAAGATAAGACTGAACGTTACATCCTCTACATGGTGAACTTTGATGGCTACAGTGCCTGCGACCATACTTCCAAAGGATTCAAGAGATGGGAATGTAACCGGCCTCACTCTCCAAATGGACCACTGAAGTTCTCTGAAAAATTCCAGCTCTTCACACCCTTCTCTCTAGGATTTGAATTCAGGCCAGGCCGGGAATATTTCTATATCTGTGAGTACATAGAGATTTATTGTGTTGCAGGGCAGCTGCCAAGAGCCCAGACTGATTTTTTACCAGTGTTTCAGAGCATTGTAGAGAGCTGGACTCTGCATTACAGATGTCCCCTTGTGAATATATACATCAAGGTCCCTAGATACATTACCTAGGAATTGAGAGCACAAATTAGATTAAAGACACAGTGTCTCTCCCCCTATGAAATTGCACATCAGCCTGTTCAGTGAACCACTGCTGACTTGTATTTCTTTTCAGTGAAAATTGCTAGAACTTCTCCAAAGCTGGGAAAAGAAAAAGAGATTCCTGAAAAAAAAAATTAAAGGAAATAATTAAATTTACATAGCTTGGAGTCATTGGATTTCTTATTCAGGTGTCAGCAATATCCTTTCAATCACCCACATTTTTGGTGGAGAAAGCCAAATCTCCTGCAAATGTCAGCGTGCTGACGATAAATACTCTCTTTACACCAAGGAGAAAAAACAATTATTAAGAGCAGCTGTGTCTTTAAACAGGAAAGAGCATGAAGAAGTGTCTAGAAAGGGCTCCAAGGGAACTGGTGTAAGTGAGTTTCCCACCTGTGACCATTAAGTGAGTCTGTCCTGAGGGAACTCTAACCCTTTTTTAGTTGACCTCTGTTTCAAGCACATTGCTGGGGCCCAGTCTTTGTCCCTCAAGTACACATCATTTCTTCAGGCATCATGCTGGTTGCATATGCTATGTAAATGTCTCTCAAACTTCAGTGTGTGTACGTCACCTGGGCAGCTTGTAATGATGCAGATCTGACTTGGGGGTCTGTAGTGGGGCCCAAGACGCCATAGTCACAGAGCCCCCGGTGCTGCTGGTCTGGGGCCTGCACTGGGCGTGAGCTGGGTGCCAGGTCACAGCGTATCGAGGCAGCTTGCTGTGTGTCTGGATTCTCTTTAAGCCAGTATCAAATATTCAAACTCTCTGGCCTTTCCCAAGTGTTTTCACTGTCAGCTGGAAAAGTTAAACATTTGTTCAAAAGTACATTTATTGAACTACTCATCATGGTTCAGAACTGTTGGGAGATCAAAATGGAAGGATGCTCCCTGTCCTCGAGGAGTGACTGTGCAGTGGGGAGTAGACGTGTAAATAGGCAACCAACGTGTAAATATACCACTGCTGAGTGAGGACAAATGCAGGGTGCACTGGGCACCTGGGGGAGGTGGACCTCGCCGCTTGGAAGGCTCCGGAGGCCCAGCTGCACACTGAGCAGAGAGATCCAGGCAGCTCCACCCGGTGCACTTGGCGCCGACTTCTCAGCCCCACTCGCCAGACAAACGAGAGACACAGTCCTGTGTATCTGACCCACCTCGTCAGTCTGAGTGTCCCCACCCACTCCTAAGCAACATGTTTTAAATCTGCAAGGATCTCTAGCTCCTCCTCTTCTCTAGTAAACAGACTTTTATAATAAGCCAGATTTCACCATCACAAGGGCACTCTCACTTATATTGGAATTGAATTTAAAAAGGAAATTGAACAGTACCAGTTTTAATATTTCAGTACATATTTTAGTTGTTAGTCATGAGAAAACATGTAAAAGTCTTGATACTATCTCAATTCGATCCATAAAATAAGAAAAGGAATATTGAGTCTGACGGATGGAGGAAACACTGGCATACAGTGAAGTCACACGTTCTTAGGCAGTGGACTCTTGCCTTTTGCTCATTTTTTACTTTGTAAAAGAATCTCATTCCGCAAATGAGAAAAAAGAAAGAGGAAGACTTCAGTTGTAGGACAGCAACTCATTAATTGCCTAACTCTAAAATATCATGCTGATGCAAAAGGAAATTACTGTCAGTTCAAAATTTTCATATTGGTTTCTCAGATTTAAAAAAAAGCAGCAACAGAAGCAAAAAGCAAAAATGAATAGAGTTCTAAGATGGGAAACATCCTCAATAGCTAACTAGTTGATTGCAGGACCATTAGAAATTATAGAATCTATTGAGGTTCATAAGCAAGATGTTATTATTCAAATACACCCGTAGTGCTTATGACTGGCTTTTCCTCATTTGTGGTTAAATTCAATATTTCACTAAAAATCATTATGTGTCTTCTATAACATTCATTTAACAGAGTCATTTAACTGTCAAGGGCTCCTGTCAAAGTAATTGTTCCAAAATGCTTCAAAATATCAAGAGCTTTTTGCTGTTCAGCTGAGTTTAACCTGAATTACTTTTTTTAATGAAAGGCAAAATAGCACAAAATTAGCAAAGAGGTATTCATTTACGAAAAGCATGGTGGCCTGGTGGTTGGTTCAATTGAATTTTCAATCATGTTTTAGAACCACAAGAGCATCCTTCCCTGTCTTTTAGCAGTGAAAGAGTTTCTGCTCTTTGTTGTACTGCTGAGAGCAGGAGCCGCGGAGCTAACGTGGGTGTCTTATGGGCGTTTAATGTACTGTGGTCATAATTAAACAAAAGGATTCTTAGGGGAGAATGGGCCCTCAGTTGAATTTCCTCTCTCTTAATATGCATGGAATGAACAAGATGATTGGCAAATGGCTCTTCTCACACTTACTACAAGAAGCTCTACTGCTGATCTCAGGAACAAGCCTGACTGCCCAGCGGTCAATTTTATAAACTGGTCTAACTAGGCCAGGGGTATATTACAGCTCCTCAAGGCCTTAAAATCTCTCTTCCAAATTGTCCAAGATTAAAAAAAGAAAGCTACAGCCTTTTGGCAGTCCTGTTTTAGAGTGCCGGAGGGAGGGTTAAGTGTATGGTGGCTCTAGAGAACCAACAATCACATACTAACTTGGACTTGGAGGAAAGAAAGGCAGAGGAGTATTTCCTCACAGGACACCCGTCTCATCACTCAGACTCAGAGAGGACACCAGTCAGTGTTCCAACCAAGTTCTGCTTAATCCTCAGTGTGATTTATTTCCTTGTTAATTTCTTCTAGTTATATAAAATTAAGAAAATAGAGTAGTTCGAAATATCTTGCAAAGTTTCCTGTTTACTTTAAAAATTAAATAACCTTCACTTTTCCAGATTCTTTATTTGTCCTGAGAACGACTCTGTGCTGTCCCCCATTGCTTATGAACAGGCAGTACATTAAGTGGCTATAATTGCTGATTGTTGCTGAGGCAGACCGAGTCCATTCTCAAATCTGACCAATACTGGTTTTAATCTATAGGAGTCATTTTGGTAAAAGTTGAAGTAATTATCTTGAAGTAATTATAGAAAGCCAGTGGTATTTCTATAAGTGATAGATTTGCAGAATTGCCCATCAATAGATTACAGAAAAGTCATTTATGTAGACTTCCTAAGGTAAAGTGTTATCTTAGAAACTTCAAAAATACTTGTTTTAAAAATGATTTTCATAAACATTAACCTGATGAGAACATATTTGAAAAAGGTTTTGCTGTTGTTAAATTAGAAGAGGCAAAGGGAAATGACATAAATAAGGGCACTATAAGTTATTTTTGTAAGGCAGTAGAAACACTGATTTTTGAATGTCCTCTTTTAAAATAAGGAAAACTGAGTCCTGGGCTCTTCTCTTGATCTAACTAGCTACATGATCTTGGGTAAATCATGTAATCCCTTTGGATTTCTATTCCACATCTGTTGTAATAGATTATTTCAGACATCTTGCAGTTTTAATATCCTAATCTCACTATATTTTATCCAAGGGTCTGCACCCTAGATAGGAGGAGAACATCTGTAAAATGGCCACACCCAATGCCTTACTTAGTAGGTGTTCAATGAATGCCAGTTAAAGGGACATCCTTAGGGGAAATGCAGAGTGTAATTACTGACCAGCTCCTGCCCCTGCCACCCCATCCAAGCCACCCTTTGGGGCCTGGACTCGCACAGCAGACTCCCGTCTGTTTGCCCCAGTCTCGTCACTGTTCTGTCAAAGCCCTGCAGTGACTTTCTGCCTCACCAAAACAGAGCCACAGAGTCTCTAACCTGGCCAGCAAGGTCCTCCGAGGCAGGTACTCTTCTCTTTCCCACCCTTGCCTCCTGCATTTCTCTTCCCACCACGCTCTGCCTTACTGTCTCTACTCCGGCCACAGGCCTCCTTCCTGCTCCTCATACCTGTCCATCCCGTTATGGCCTGGGTATTTGTCTTCTCTCTGCCTGGAGTCTCCTTGCCCCAGGCATCCATGTCCCTTCTCTCACTCTCTAAAGGTCTGCGTTAAAAAATGTCTTCCTCAGAGGCTGTTCTGACCTCCCTAAACAAAGACAACTCTCTATCATTCTCTATACTCTTACCCTGCTTTTTCCTCAAGCATTTATTCCCTCTGACATTATATATTTACGGCTGTTTGCTCACAGCTGTTTCTGCTCTCTGCCCTGTATTATATTGTTTGGCACACAGTAGGTGTTCAATAAATGACAGTAGTGTTCACATAGCAGTTAACTGTTCCAGACACTGTTCTAAACACCCTAAAATTCTCAAAACAGCACTATTTTAGAGATGAGGAAACTAAGCACAAAAAAGTTAGGTGACTTAAAAAAGGTTCACACAGAAAAGAAATTGAACAAATTAAGCAACTGAAAGGAAGGAGATAAAATCCTAGGTCTCAGATGCAAAAAGGAAAAACGTATTTTATTTTGTATTAAAAAAAAAGATTAGAAACAATTAGCACTGCTGTTGAGAGGATATTACTTTATAAACTCTGCTGAAAACCCCAAATCAGATAATAGAAAGATGCTTTTAAACACATTTGTGTATTTTCGGCTCTTTGCCAAAGGATACTTTTCCATTTCCAAAAGATGTTTCAACTGTGTCTTCCCAGATAGTTGACCCTTTTAATACAGTAACTTCAAAATGTCAGGAAAGTTGAATTTTCAAAGAGATTGTTCTTGAAGCCACTGAATATTCAGGATCCACACTGAATCATGACTGAACATTTGATTGTGGAATGAGTGTTAATGAGAAACCAACAGTAATGAAGACAAAAGTCGTTTTCTAAAAATGATAAAAAAGCAGAGAATTCTTCTAGCATTTGCCACATGTAAGGTGTAGCTGATTTTCTTGAAAAGAAGATAGAATATAGAGTTTACAGCCACCGCACCCAGAGGGAAACCAGGAGTTTCTGGGAGATTATCCTGGAGCACACCCTTCCTATGTTTATTGGCAAGTAAACTTGGTGCACATGTCATTTTAGTATTATTGCTTCATGTTGATAGGGTGATGGGAGCGCAGAGCTGAAAAATGTCCATTTCCTTGAAGTTAGAATCCTGATAATCTCATTAATGAAAAGAACTTTCAGAGACCCGAAAACTTCTCCCTTCCCTAAGGAAGTATTTTCGTTATACATATTTTCCAAAATTAGAAAGTAAGTCATGGGACAGACTACATTACTATTAGGCATCATAAGTCCATAGTATATAATTACTTGAATTCATGTGGTTAACTGCTAATTCTCTCCCTTATGTACTTTAATTGAAAGTTTATCATCTTAAGCTGTGAGGCAATTTTAATATGCACTACGTAATTTTAAAAACTGACAAAATTAGTAACCTAAATTCTTAAGAAATATGTTATTGAAATGATCCAGATCAGCTTAAAAAATCATTTGTTGTACAGTATAGTATTGACTGTCTTTAAAAAAGTGTAGGAAAGTTCAGTAAATCCAGAGCATACCTATGTAAAGAAAATCTGTCACTTGCCAACTGGACATGTTCCAAAATCTTATTTTCAGGTGATTGTTTGGAACTTAGAGTGTAGTTCTGTGCAGAAGTGTTTCTAAAATTAGGCAAGCTCTCTATAATGGAGAATCTGCTTAACCATAATGTTGATTTAAAACTATGTATTTTCAAGGAAAAAATAGTGGAAAACAGCATCTAGAAGAGCTGTTCAGTAAATATTTTTGAATGAGTAAATGCCATATTAAAACAGTAAACCAAACAGAAAAGGAAAGAAATTAAAAAATTTTTTTAATTTGTTACATGTTAAAGTTTGAGAAAAGCAGACAGATTAGAATCCCTAAATTTGACTGTACCCACTGCAGCAGCTCCCCGGTTTCTTAATAATGTTTTTTGATCATATGCTGGGAATACATTAAATATGTGAAAGGAGAGAGTGGAGTGATGGGTAAAAGAAAAACAAAACAGGCACAGACTCCGGGGTATGTAACCTTGGGCTCAAATCCTATGTGTCTTCTTTGGGTGACTTAACCTCACTGAGCCTGACTTGAACATCATCTGTAAAATGGGTATATAATAATAATTTATTATTACAATCTTTCTTATATTCAAGACTCAGTTAAAGTACTATTTTAAAGGATCAGTTGACTATCAAAAAGATAACTTCAATGATCCACATCTGAAAAATTTAGCATCCTTTGAAAAGTTAAGGCAACTTGAATAGCCTTGATTAATAATTTAGTTTACTAAAAAATTTCATGAAGATCTCGTAAAGATTCACATTTTAAATCTGTGCTGTAGATTCTGAAGGAATATTATGCTAGGAGTGCCTGTGGGTAAGGAAGTCTCATTCCCTTTAGATGCCTGGTCTGGCAGTGGCTTACTTTAGTAGTCAACATTAAGAATTATTTTGGTGCTAGCAGGTCACACCAATCCACCTTTTTTCTAAGTTGTTCTTACTGAAATAGAAGAGTGTCAAAACAGCTCTTTTATCAAAGCACAAGATAATCTTTTTCATCTTTCATAGTCTTATACTCTTGCAGGGGAGGTGACCTGTAAGTACAATGTACTTCCTTAAAATGAGCAACTCAGTATTTGCTTCAATGTGTGTGTGTATTTTTCTTTCATTATTGAAAAATGTTTTTGATTATGGGAGTCTTATTTTAGCATTAAATACTGTAGCATATACTTCAGCTGAGAGTCAAATCTTTTTGTTATATATATGTATATAACTGAAATTTCCAGAAGGACTGAGGTCAAATGCCAGTTCACTTCCTGTATTTTTTAGGTAGACTTAGAGCATGCCATTCAGCAAGGAGTATTTGTGTTAATAGAGAAGGGAGTTGAAGGGCAGTTAGGAAATTGACAAGTTTTTATATTTTCTAAAGTGGAAAAGAATGAATATGGGACAAACATCACATAGTAATTGCTCAGCTATAGATACAGAGTCTATCTTAGTACTAAAATCTATTCATTGTTTTTTTTTCTTTAGTTTTATTTGCAACATACACTGCAATAGTTTTTCTTCACTTGGCCACTGGAAGTTTGTCAGAAATTGTATCAGATTTCTGTCTGAAAGTAGTTGTTCTATTCCCTTTGCGTACCTTCAGTGATCTTTAGTGAACCTGCAGAAATGCACCTTTTTATTTAAAGAATGAGTTTACAGAATTGTGTCTGTTTCACATCATCCCTAGCCATATTTAGGGACTTTGAGATATTTTTTCATGTTCATTTCAAGTTTCTCTTATGAAAACGGTTGGTTATTGCCAGGTGCCCTCTAACCCTCCGAATGAGAACGCACGGCCTCAGCTCACGTACAGCTGGAGCATGGATGCTTCACCCAGTGTGTTTCAGGGAATCAGCATAAAATCAAAGGTGGAGGAGGCAATTGATAGGAACATATTTTTTAACACTTCACTGTTTTTAAAATTTTTGGCGGTATTATTTGGTCAAGTGGGGAGACTTCTAAAAAGAAATGCCTGCCCTGTTAGATGACTTGACTAAAGGATTAATTAAATCCTGTTAAAAAAAAATCAGAGAAATTAATGCTGGGAATTGGAGCAAACATCACTGCTTAATAGATTTTGACTTTGGGAACATTCTTAAAGTTCATACAGGGAGCCTTAAAAGCCACTGAATAATTGGGGCTTGATGGGACTTCATGGTCAGCCATAGGAAACTGAAGACCTATCAGTACGCTTCCATTGTTTGAGTTTTTCAAAGGCTGCAATGCTCAGATAAGAAGTTCAAAAGCAGTAATTTTTATTTGTGTTTCTTTTAAGAATTTAAAATGCTATTACGAGACAGAGGGACCATGTAGAGTCCTGACCTCCTGAGGGGAAGGAAGGAATTATGTCACCTTTGGCTTCCTTTTACCCCACTGAGACTAAATGCTGAAATGGAGACAAATGAAAGGATGTTCTTTCTGTCCCTAAATGTCAAAACTGGCCGTATCTCCCAGAGAAATAACACACCTGATTAATTGTGTAATTTCATAGAGAAGCAGGGATTCTCAGCCTTAGAAACATGTACTGTACTAATGTGGCTGCAAAGTTAACTGAAAACAGTGTAATGAGCTGTTGTATTGCATATATATGCAGTGTGACACAGAGCAGATGCCAGGAGCAGTGACAGTAACACACCAGTGACACTTGGAATAACAGTGTTTATACTTCATTGACTTGGGGTTGTCAGCATGCTGCTCTCTGTGTTTCCCTGAGTAACATATTAAGGCAACTGAACTCCAGTGTGGTGATGTCTAAGTATCATTTGTTGTAAATTACAAGCATGCACACCCACCAAGCCCATAGTCAATCTCCAGAAAAAAATAATACTTCCTCATGCAGAAGGACCAAATGATTATCCATGAGACATGCACACAGAGCAGAAGATGGTCCTCTGCACATTGTGCATCCTGGAAGAACAGTATTTTTGCCTTTCGTCAGAAGAAATACTATTTCTACAGATTTT
>JAVSCE010009833.1:0-202203 GCA_032199065.1 Smutsia gigantea
CTGCCTAGTTTATTAAATCAACTGTCCAGCCCAAGCTGAAGGTGCAGACATTTTGTAATCCAATTTCAAAAAGTTAACAATAAATTAACAACAGACCTCTCCCCATACTCTGAAATGAAATTCTTATATTTAGAAAAATCTCCCTGTAAATGAATACAGGCAGGCCTGAATTTCTGAGGCCAGGATCACTTGGATTCCTCCCTCCCACCCCCATCTTCTGTAGCTGTAACACCTCTGCCATCTTCTGCTGCAGGGGCTGCCCAGGGATGGCAGGGATAGAAGTCCAAACCCTCTACTGCTCAGTTGTTCACTTTAATACTCAGAGAAGAGAGGAAGACAACTTTTGTTATGAGAAATTACTTTTACACAATATGGACAAAGAAGTACATGATGAAAGGAAACCATCAAAACAGCCGTTTTCCTTATTGGTTACATGATGTAGGATTGGTGGTCAGGGTGAGAATCGGGTCTTGGCTGAAAAACAAGATTTTTAATTGCAAAAATTAATTCTCTGTTAAAAGTACCCTCAGGAGGCCAACCTACATTGAAGGCCGGCCATTCAGTCGAGCAGAGGGTCTGCCATTGCCTTTTTCTAACTTCTACAGACAAGTCATGGGCCCTATTCTTGACGTCTGTCCAGCAGTCCAAAGTCAGAGACAAAGGGGTTGTCACAGTCTGTCCCATTTTGGTCGTTTCTAAATACACAAAAACAGCAAGCCACAAAACGACAAAAGAAGCCAACAAACACTTTCCTCCTCTCGTTTTCCACAGACAGGAGAGGTATTCAGACGGGGGAGGGTCCCTCCGTAACCGGACCCTTTCCCCTTCCAACAGATTCCGACGGGGGAGGGTCCCTCCGTTGAATCCGCTCAAACCAGACCCTTTCCCCTTCCAACAGACGGGCAGAAAAATCCCCCGTTTCACTCCCAGGGGCGTCCCCCAGGGCTGCAGCTTGTGGCCCCTGGCACGTCTGCCTTACCACAGCTTTCCGTTCCCTTACGGGAGCGGCAAGCGGCTGCCAAACCGAAAGCGCTTTTCACAGACCCAGATATCTGACAGAACAAACAGGTGCCGGCGCACACAGAAACTTAAGGATCCTTTGCTTACCTCCAAGTGGGTCTCTGGAGAATAGGGTGGCCGCAGATCCCGGACGAGCCCCCAAATGTAAGACCCAGAAAACAGGCCCTGCTCAGCCCAGGGATGGACGGTGACCCAAATACTCACAAGAGACCGGTCTTGATGCAAACAGCAAGAGGTTTATTGATTCCACCAGCACGCTGGGGTCAAGACTCATGACTCACGCAGGAGCAGAGTCCGACCCCGAGCAGAAATCACAGGAGGTTTTAAAGGAAAAGGGACCACAACCAGGGGGAGGCAAGGGGGAGGTCTGCTGATGATTCAATAGCAAAAATATTTCAATTAGGGTCTCACAGGGCTTTATCTTCACAATCTATCAGTTTTGGGGAGGATTACCTAGGCACGGGTTTGCAAGCTATTGTGTCATTGTGTTCAGGCTGGTTTTTATGACTCAGGCCAAGGGTCAGAGCCTACTTAAAATTTTCCTATTCTTTCAGGTGGTTTCGGGGAAACTGAAACTCAGGCCCTCTGATTTCTGAGGCTTTCTGGGGCCTGTCATGGCATTAGTTTGGTCCTTTCAAAACCACAGAGACCAGAAGGAAGTGGCTAATTTTTAATATTGTCTTTTTTCTCCAACAAACAGGAAGAATCATTATCACTAAATATAGATAAATCTCTCATGCTATTTACCTAAAGGCAAGCTACATCAAGCTGTGGTCTGAGAAGCAGCTCAGTACAAATCAGTGTCTGAAGTTACAATGGAGGCATCTCCTTGAGGGGTCTCCTGGGTCTTCTCTAAGTCTTAATAAATACATAGCCTACATACTAAGTGCTAAGAAGGCTTTCTAAATTTGATAAAATCTATCCAACCATTTTCACTATATGCAGTAACCATCAGAGAGACACTTAATTGTATTTATATAGGTTAGTCAGGATAGCAAATTCTAGCTTGGTGTTTCATTCATTGTATAGATACATGTTCAATTTTCAATTCTGTACTAAAATCTTAGCCTTAGTCTTACCACGCATTGTCTCCAAAAAAGGACAGTCACATGGGAAATGTACACAGTACTTATTTTTGTGGACATACATCTGTAACTCTGGGGGGAAAATATGTTTCCAGCCCGGGGTAAATAACCTTTGAAGCCAATATCAGTAAAAGGGAGAAACAAAAGTGGGAGAAACCCGTTTATTGCATATAAGCAGTCATCTATTTCTACTCACCCGTGTCTCACCATCCGGCTGCAAAAGGACCCCACCACACCTCTCCAGTCCCAGTGAGAGCTCACTCCCCACTCATCTTGTAATCACCTATTGATGTGGAGATAGCCTATTTCTCCCCAGGCCTTGGAAATACCTATTGATATGAAGATGCACTAAGGCCAGGGAAATATTGCAGTTTTACCCACAACATCAAATATAGTTTTCAAACTTCCTTGTAAGATTAGAAATCCCACTGAAAGACTGCAAATGCTCAGTATTTAAATGAAAGGAAACTACTAGGAAGGACTGAGGGAGGGGGAAAATAAGATTGCTGATTGCAGCTCTTTAAAAAGTCCATTATTTGGCCTTGGCATTTCATTTTATTTAAAATATGCTTGTTTTATATATACAAAAATTTTTTGAAATGATTATTAGTCAGCTAATAAGTCTTTTTAGGACTAAAGACAGTCTTTTAAGTGTGAAAAGGTATTCCAGCTTTGCCTCTGATAGTGTATCCTCAATGAAATGGAACTCGAAAATGGATTTTCTTATCATCCATGAAAAAGTATAAACTTAATCTAGTTTCAATTTCTTTATCTCAATACCCTTTTAATTGACACTTTGCCTCACCTAATGAAAAAGCACCCTCTCCACAATCACAACTATTAGAATCTTATTTTGGCCTTGTCAGAACTAACTGACAGCAAGTTGAAGCTTAAACACTGATAGTTGAAAATCTAATCCAAAAGCCAGTAAAAGTCTTCAGCATCCTGACTAAATATATATCTATTATTCTTTATACCTAACTTCAAGAGGATTTAGAATGACAGATAACAAGATTCAAGAAAGTCTTAATGCACTTTAATTCTAGCTTTAAAAGCATTAGGTACTGTGATTATTTTTCCTCTCAAATATATTTAAATACAGAAAAGAAGCTAATGGTAAGTTACACCATATTTCTTAAAGCATACATTTACTGCCTTTTTAAAAATAATTCAATTTGTCCACCATCCATGAAAAAAAGTGTAACCCCAAAGCTATGATTTAGCATATCAAAAATCCCAGACCCACAAGAGTATATACTCAAAATATAGAGTATATGCACTGGGATACAGCTGATCACAAATCTACATTAGCAGCCAAAAGCAAAGTAAATATGTAATCAAGTGAGTCTGTAAGTTTCTGAAATGCCCAATCTCACTCAGTTAAACAATATAAAATTATGATACTGTTAAAGAAATCAGAGTTCTATTGGTGATTAGAGAACTAATACATAACTCATCTATACAATGCCATACCCATTGTGGGTAAAACTGCAGTATTTCCAGATTCTTTCAACTGGCTTTAGTGCATCTCCATATCAATAGGTGTTTCCCAGAGGTGAAGAGCAGTCCATCTCAATAGGTAATTACAAGAGCTAGCGAGGGCATATCTGGACTGGAGAGGTTGGATGGGGCCCCTTTTCTTCTGCAACTGGGTCGTGAGAGGCACTGGAGAACAGAAGTGGACAACTGCTTGTAAGAAATGAATGGGTTTCTCCCACTTTATTTCTCCCTTTGATTTCATTTTCAAAGGTATTTTGCCCTGGGATTTTCCCCCCCAGAGTTACAACCACATATTAAAAAATCACAGTACATAAAAAGGCAGGAAAATGCCTACTCTATATTTTAAGGACAAATAATATGAAATTACATTTCTAGGAGCGTCTAGATTTTTCATATATTTTTCTTACCCTAATTTATTGCTTTGGATTCACATATGATTCAAGTATGTAAAAGCTGATTGTGGGTCACAGCTGAGTTTTCATAGGTTTACCCAACTGGCCAGCTGTCTTATTTTTATTGAATTTCCTACTCTGGCCCCTAGGAGTAATGATTTCCTTTAAGAAATTAAGACAATTCACAGAGTTTATAAGTGATGTTACCAAGATGGAGTAGAAAACCCCAGCCTCTGTCTGCCCACAAAGATCAACCACAGTGTTGGCAAAATTGCAATAGTTCCAGAATCTCTCACCTGGCTTTAGTGCAGCTGCATATCAATAGGTGTTTCCAGGGGGTTGAGAGAAGTGGTCCATCTCCATATCAATAGGTAATTACAAGGGCGTGTGAGGGTTTATCTGGACCAGAGAGGTTGGGTGGAGCTCTCTTCTGCTGCAGTCAGGTCAAGAGAGAGATGGGAATGACTCCTTGTAAGAAATAAAGGGGTTTCTTAACTTTATTTCTCCCTTTGACTGATTTTGGTTTCAAAGGCATTTTTGCCCTGGGTTTTTCCCCTGGAGTTACACACACACAGCTATCCACAAACAAAAAGGCTCTGGAAAAGCTCTGAAGTTCATGTAAGAAATATCAGCAACACAGTAGAACAAAATCTTGGAATAACCACAGAAAAAAGGAAGGAAGACAGCTTCATTTTGCCTGTATCATCCCATCTGCAGTTAGAACTCCCCAGTTAGAAAAAGTTCCCCTCACATGAAAGGGAGAACAGGGTGAGCAACTGGCTTTCCCAGCCTTCCAGGACCACGCATGAAGGTACTGCTGGTTTCACCTCACCCAGAGAGCTGCAAAGCTGAAGTGTATAGAGATGGCTAAGAACAAGAAAGCTAAGCAGGACTACCTTGGCTAGAGGAATCAGGGCTTCCAGAGACCTGTTTGCAAACACAGCTGCTTTTGCTGCTGAAGGAAACAAAGGCCAGCAGAGCTGCCATCACTGGACTGCACTGCTGTGAGCCTGTGAGACAGGGACCTAGAGCTTAGACAGAGTAAGGTGAGGGCCTCTGGAAAAATCAAGGCAAGATATTTACAGTCAGAGCAATGTAACTACATGCAAGGAAACCCCCTACCAAAACTCTGTGTTAAACATTAAGCTCTAGAGTCATTCTTCAGTGAAATTGGTTGATACTCCCCAGATAAAGGAAAGCAGCCCATGTTTTTATTATGCTAATTGTTTGTAATCATGTGTAAGATTCACTTTAGCATGCTAAAAGGGACTTAATATCTCATCAAGGACAAACATCCTATGGCCACTTTTAACAAGTCCACACCCTAAGCCCTTTATCAGTTCCCCCAAATCCTCAACTGCCTATAAATCCCCTAGACAACACACCACCCTGGGCTCTCTTGTCCCCTCCTGGCATGAGCCAGGAGTTCTTTCCTCTCACTTTATTTCTGAATGAAAGCCTCTACCCTGGCTCTCCTACCTTGGGTGTTGACTAAGTTCATTCTTCAACTCCGCAAACAAGAAGCCCGGTATCACCTACACCAAGCGCGGCAGCCATGCTAGTGCACAGATAGCCACAGGCACTGTTGGAGGGAATGTTAGCTGGTGTAGCCACTATACAGAACAGTGTGGAAGCTACTCAAAAAATTAAACAGAGAACCACCGTATGATCCAGCAATCATGCTTCTAGGTACAGACCTGAAGAAGATGCTATCTCTGTCGCACAGACATCTACACTCCCCTGTTCACTGCAGCATTATTCACAACAGCCAAGACACTCAGGAAACAACCTAAGTGTCCTTCACTGGATGGATGGATTTTTAAAAGCATATATTTATACAGTGGAAAAATTTATGCAATGGAAAAACATTTATACAACAGATTTCATTCAGCTATAAAAAAGAATGAAATCCCATCATTTGCAACAACATGGACCTGGAGGGCATTATGCTAAGTGGATTAAGTCAGACAGAGATAGGCAAATACTGCTTTACCTTTAGATATATGTAGTATCTAATAACATTGAACTCATGGAAACAGTAGAGTAGTGGTTGCCAGGAGATGAGGGCTTGGGGAAATATTGTTCAAAGGGTAGAAACTTTCAGTTCTAAGGTACATAAGGTCTGGGGATCTAATCACCAGGATGACTAGTGTTAACAATCTGTATGGTGTATTTGAAAGTTACTAGGAGGGTAGTTAATGTTCTCACCATAACAACAAAATGTAATTATTTAATGTAAAGGATGTATTAACTAACCTTATTATGGTAAATATTTCACAATATGCATGTGTTTTAAATAACTGCATTGTACTCCTTAAAATTACACAATGTCATATACCAATTATATCTCAATAGAGCTGAGGGGGGAAAAAAAGACACACCTTGCAGGGTCAGAAGAATAAAATAATTTTTCCAATATGTTGTTGGGAGTTGATAAATTAGAAAAACACTTGTTCTTAAGAAATAAATTCAAATGGTTATTATGGTTCCAAAATAAGCTTATCTTCAAGTAGACATTACAAAAATCTTCAGAGTCCCCATCATTTCAGATAAAATCTAAAAAGAATATAAGTGACAACTTTGATTTGTAACATCTAAATCATAAGAATCATGTTCTGTAGTGAAAAGATAGAATATAACTGGGGAAGGTTTGAATTCATATGTAAATTGTGCTCTTAATATGTATAGGCCCTCTGCTATGCACATTCCTAGCCTAATCTAATGCTTCAATCACAATAGTTCACAAGATCTGTGTAAATTCCTCACTGCCCAAGGTTGTTTAAGGGCAGAATTTAGATGTTTCAATGGCAACTCTTTCCACTAGGGATGACTGAGTGTGGGGTCTCCTATCACAGTGACTAAGAGAGTTAGGGAGGAAGAATGGGTAGCTGATAGGCCTTTGCCAGTCACCTACATCTGAGTAAATAGAACCACCATTCGCCCAGTTGCTCAAGACATAAATTTTTTATGATTTTCTTTCCCTCAATACCCTTATCAATCTATCAGCAAGCTTGTCTACTCTACCTTGAAATCATATTTCAAATCCCTGCATTTTGCTCTGTCCCCACTACCATCACTCTAGTCCAAGGCTATATCTTACTTAGCCAATGCAACGGACTCCTAACAGGGCTTCTGAATTTTACTTAGGGCTCCTTTTAGTACATTCTTCAAACAGCAGTCAGAACATATAAGTTAAATAAAGTAATGCTATTCCTTACTTATAAACTTATTTTGGTTTATAAGTAAAACTTGCAAACCTCTACATATTTAGCCCTTGCTTATATTACTTCCTAGTACTATCACCTATATATTACTAATCTCGTGATACACTGACCTTTTTTATTCAGTTCCACAAATACTCCAAGTTCATCCTCAGTCTTAGGGCTTTTGCACTAAACTACTTCCTTCTCTCAGAAGGTCATTCTCCTTGATCTTTGCATAGTTGCTTTCTGGTCAATCAGTTGAAGGTTATTCTTTTCAGAGAAGCCTTTCCAAGCCTCCTAATATAAAGTAACCACATAGGTATTTTCTATCACATCATCCTATTAAATTTCTCTTCATAACACTTACCACTATTTTAATATTAGTATATATTTACTAATATTCAGCTGTCTCTGTCTCCACCCAGTATGAGTCTAATCCAGGCAAGGACCTGGCCTTTTTTGCTCACCCTTGCACCATCAGTACAGCCCGATGTAGAGTAAGTGCCCCATAAATAACTATTGTTTTAATCAATGACCCTAATTATCTTCCAGCAACAGAGCTTTCTATTCTTCTCCTCCTATAGGATCCTTAAAACATGCAAAATTCAGAGGTACTTCTATCTGCTGTTCTGTCTATCACAATATATCCTATTGTCAGAACCGCCAAGCTACAATAGTTTTATTCTTGTTATCATTTTGATATTTTCACTTTTCTGTCCAGGAAATCCATTTGATCCTTGTTAAGGAAAAGCCAATTACAGTCAGTGAAGAATAATAAAATGAGATAAAAGGACATGTATCCAATAACTTAAGCTCAGAAATTAATAAATAATAACTCAAAACAGTGATGGCATTTTGAATGTGGGAAGCTGACATATGGCAAAACAGCTCTAGATACAACACACGCTATCAACAGAGTAACACTGCATTTGTGGCTGAATATAAATTAGCAAACAGAATGAATAGCAAGCCAAATGCAAGATAGTGAGGGAGAAGCAAGAGGAAAAAGAAAAGAGGAAAAGGGAAGATATTAAAAACCTCAACTTTATATAAATGAAAAAAAAGTCAAGTGTAAGTGATACGTATACAAGTATCATAATCTCTGTTCCAATGGTTTCCAAATCAGAATCACCTGGGAAGGATTTTAGAAATACAAAGTCTCAGGTCTGAGTCACTGGTATTCATCTTTCAAAAGCTGGGAGTAGAGACCTAGAATCTATATTCTGAACATCTGTTTCATGCTATTTGAAGTGTGAAAGCCTCTGATTTAGTCCCAACCTTCCTTTTGCATATGAAGAGGCAAAGATTCACAGAAATTCTTGAAACCCAGCCTAATAACCAGTAAAGATTAAGTTCCCATAGATTTTTTCATATACTAAAAGATATCTTTAAAAGAATTTTAAATCCTTGGAAAAAAATAGATGTTTGAAATGGGTTGGTGGTGCATTAATAAGGAAGCCTGAATGTATCCTATGGCCACATTTCCCAAGGATTATTTCACCATTTGAAAGCAGCTCACATCAAACAAGTGCCACTCTATAACATAAAAATTCATTTCTTTTAACTTGGGTTCAAAGTAGAAAATCAAGCAAAGGGAATTCACAAAGGCTAGTTATGGAGCTATTGTAGAAACTGTGTAAAAAGTGACTATGTCTTGGATTCATGGCGCTGCCATGTCGGGTCACAAAGGTAGAACACAGCATGACCTCAGGGGTTCCACTCACAAAGACTGAAACAAGAATGGCACCCTGAAATGCTACAATGAAGTTAACCTGTAGGCTACGTGATGGAGAGAGGAAGGGAGAGAGAGAGTGAGAATAACAGCAAGAGGTAAATAGCTGAGGGTAAGATATATCTAGGATATAAAATACATATAACTTAGATATACAAGTAAATCATGAGTTTATGTGAATTTATATTTACATAGTTGCCATTTCTAATATTGTACATTATCTTAGAATTATATTTTCTATCTTTTCACTTAAATTTCTCTGTAATCTTTTACAAAAATCATATCCTCCAGACTTGATCCAGATAGGGTAAATAAAGAAGACAATTACTTATTAAAGATGTTACCAGAGATGCATTCTTGGTCTCAGCTTAAGAAAGAATTCAAGAATAGATACAAAAAAAAAAAAGTAATTGAACATTAAGAGTTTTATTGGAAAATGTGAGTACAGAGAATAGCAAAAGTAAATGTGCAAGAGTTGGGCGCAGGCAGAGCCAGAGGTAGCAGTGCTGAGGAAACAACAGGGAGCCTTTTTATGTAAAGGGAGATGAATATTCACTAAGTGGGCTTAGGCTTCAAAGGGAATAGGTGTGGTCTTCTTAAGAGTTCAGGCTGGCTCCACATTTACATCAGATGGGGGAGTTTCGGGCTGTACTTGGTTTTCATCAGAACTGTCAATGCCACGGAGAGGCGTGATTTTTGCTGTTAATGAAGTATATTGTATTTTGGAGTGAAGTTAGGGTCAACTTCTCTATGTTGGAACCAGCAGGTTTTGGCCAGTCTGTTGTCTATATTCTCATTCCACACATCCTGCACGATCAGCTTATATGGAATTTTGAAGATGTAAACAACCAATTATATGAAGTCCTGTTGATCTGGGAGGAGGAGGTTCCCCATCTGCAGCAAGCTCCCTATGAATTCACTGAGACCAAATAGAGACAAGGGCAAGAGGTTGGGGGTTTTAAAAGGAGTTCATCCCATGTTTAGTCTCATGGCAATAGGTCTCAGTCTCTCCTGGCTCTGGAGCTGCTCCCTCCTGCTCCCAGCACTGAGTTAATCCTCTCCTAGCACCAGGACTCCATGACTTCCTTCCACAAGCCTCCTTTCTCTCCTAGTTTTCCCTCTAGGCTTCCGTTCTCTGCTTTCTCCCATTCTCAACACACGCACACTGACAGCACTCTCTCCCTGCTCTCACACTCCTCCCCTTCCCCACCCCTAGCACAGGAAGGAACACCTTGGATGGGTCTCTGATGACTGGCAGGTGCCCAAGAAGATAGGAGAGGACAAAATGGGTGTTTCCTCTCTAACCCTCCTATGGGTCAGTACTTCAGTGACTAACCAGCCACTCTGTCCCCGGTAAACTTCCCAAAGACGTGCAAACGGCCTCTTATATATGGTTACTACAAAGGCCAGATAAGAATCCTGGTCAGAAATTTCCATTTTCTCCACAAGTCCCCAACCCCCTCCCTGCTCAACTCTAGCTATCTACCTACTCTAACAAAACAATGTATGCCCTTTTTGAGTAAGTGTCCTTAAACACATTTTCCAAGGATTCCTGTTGAAATAAAGATATTCTGCCATCTTAGTTTCTAAAATAGCTCAAAAATAAATAAAATTCTTAGTAATGAACTAAGTCAATGGGTAAACAGTTTAAAATAATCAAATATTTCAGAAAAAAAATTTGTTTAAAGACTTTTCTCCAAAAAAAAAGTATTTTCCATGTAATCTCTTTGCTGAATTCCAAATCACCATTAAATATTTTTCTACCTAACTTGATTTGACAAAGAAAAGAAACTAATGTAATGAATAGCAGTCTCCTTGAAAAAGAAAATACTTGAGAATCTAGTATCAGTGTTCAGAAAGTCAGAAAAAGAGCAAAGAAAAAAGTTGTTATATTGAAGTCACCACCTAAATTAATTTTGTTTATGGTCTCTCTGCTAATATAGACTAGCTAAAAGAGAAGATCCAAATTTAGTATACACAATACAGTCTTTGCAGTCCCTAATTTATTATCTCCAGAAAAAACAACAATCAGGTTTATATGCATTGATTTTTTTTCCACTAGAATCTCATGTAGTTTATTGGTCATGACTCAATGATCCATAGTTCTGTATCTTTAATAAAACCTAACTCAATTAAGGGAGTTTAGATTTATTCTAAATCAGCTGCAACACTTGGAAAAAAAAGAGTTTAGCTGAAAAAAGCTAACAAGGGCAAATGTTATTCTGTAAGACCTTTTGGTTGTTAATTTTAAATTTTTAAAAGGCAAATTAATGGGCATTTGTAAAATAAATGACCATGTAAAATTTTTGATGCTTGTGAGAATGAGCAAATGTTACAAACTAGTTAATGAAACATTCTTATGGAAACAATGGGTTAAGTCTAACAACTACATGCTCAAAGAGAGGCCTTACTAGTTATATGTGAAAGAAAAAAGAGGGGATAGATGAAAGAAAAAGGGTATGCAGTCCAAGCAGGTTTATTGTTAAACCTGAGAGGGACCCCTCTGTCCTGGCCAGCAGAACAAAGGAAAGGGGTCTCTTACAGGTCAAGAGGTTTTTATGGCTAGAGTTTTTGGCGGGCTCTTTGAGGGGAGGAGTCAGGGGAAAGATGGGCTTGTGGCACGCTGGCGTGTCCTCTGGAGAATGCTAGTAGCCTAGATAAGATGACACCTAGGTCTCCTTGAGATGGTGGGTAGGCTTATTCGAAAGGTGGTACTCAGGTCCGGATTCTTTCAATGTGTTTGACAGTATTACCATCCACTCAGTCAGTCAACCAGAAATCTGAATCTGAGTTCACTCAAAAGAACAGACTGAACTCCGGACCAAGATGGCAACATAAGAGGATCCTGAATTCCCTCCTCCCGTGTGTGTGCAAATATACAGCTACATACGGAGCAATTCCCCCTGAGAGAATCCAGAAATTAGCTGAGGGACTACTACACATGGGGCAAAAGAGAACATAAGCACATAGGAACTGGTAGGGAGAGCTGAGACAACCTCTCCACAGAAACCCTCCCCTAGCACAGCTGCATCCAGTCAAGATGGAACCCCCACTCCCAGCTTCTCCCTGAGGACAGAAGAGTTTGGACTGCACACCTAGTACCCTAACATCAACTGCCCCTCAGAGGGATGGACCCCCAAACACCTAGCTCAGAGTTCTCAGGTACCAGCAGGTATAGAGCAAACAAAGAGCAGCTGTCAATAGGCTTGCAGTACTGTAACTCCAGGGGGGGGTTGGGGGGTGGGAAACATGTTCCCAGCCCAGTGCAAATTACCTTTGAAATCAAAATCAGTCAAAGGGAGAAATAAAGTGGGAGAAACCCAATTACTGCTTGCAAGCAGTTGTCTACTCTTGCTTGCCTGTGTCTGTCAAGACCTGGCTTCGAAAAAAGACCTCACCACACCTCTCTGGTCCAGGTGCATGCTGGCTCACTCCCCAACCTTTACAATCACCCACTGATATGGAGATGGACTACTTCGCTCCACACCTTGGAAACACCTACTGATATGGAGATGCACTAAAGCCAGGCAAGAGATTCTGGAAATACTGCAGTTTTACCCACAAGGACTCACTGTAGCTCTGCACAAGGCTCAGCACAGAAGGAACAGGTAACAATCCACAGTTCCCAGTTTCTCCTTGGAAGAGGTCTGGCTGCCTGAGGGTCTGACTTTTAATTAGCAAACATCCTGGCTGACTACAGTCCTCCCTAGAACCTGGGTGAGCTGGTGAACATTTCCCTGCCTTCTCCCTCCAGCTCTCCAACAGTGATATCAAGCATCTCCCTGGAGGTAGTTGTTCACACATCTAGAGCCACAACTTCTAAAGCTGCCCTCTGAGAGACAGGCCCTCAATTACTGAGCTCTGATAACCATGAGGGCTCAGCATTACTAGTGCCACAAGACTACAGCAAACAAAGAAGTGGGTGCCAATGAGCCAGGACTCACAGTGGCTACTCCCCTAGGGCTCATGCACAGGGAGCAGGCAAAAAACACCCATCTCCAGTTTCTCCCTGTAAGAGGCTTACCACATTCTTGTAGATAGCTGTCTTCTTCAAGTGCCTTCACATGGCATGGTCTTCCCTCTGTGTCTTTCTGCATCCCAATTTCTTCTTTTTATATAGACACACTGGTCATAGTGGACGAGGGCCCACCACCATGACCTCTTTTCTCCTTAATTACCTCTTTAAATGCTCTTTCTCCAAATAAAATTGCATTCCACGATATAGGGTTTTAGACTGAGCATATGACTTTGGGAAGGGACACAATCAGCCCATACCACCACCTGAAACCTCCTCCCACATTCCTACTACCACAGTCCTAGTTGAGAGCCAGCCCCATGATGTCTATCCCAGAATTTCAGCTGCAGTTGCTTTATCTCTACCAGGATTTTAAAACAGGATAAAATTAGATAAAATATCTTATCTTGGGATAAGATGTTTACTGTTGCACACAAGTGTAACCCTAAAAGAGACAGTTTACATGTGTTTATAAGCAAGTCAAATCCCAAATAAAATAATGGCTTAGTATGTGTCAGACATTAAGCTAATGGTCTTACAGATGTTACCTGATTTAATCATCACAACACCACCATGAATTAAATATTTTATCGCTATTTTGCAGATGTATAACCTGAGACTTAGATTAAATGGGCCAAAATTTAAGCCAATATTAACTTATAGAGTCAATTTACAAACTGCAAAAAGTAATTGATATTAGGACTCATTGCTTCGTATTTCCCACTTTTTTTTAAGACCACATTCCCTTCAAGTATACATTGTTCTCATTCTTTCTCTCTCCCAATCAGGACTAAGAACTTATTCAGTGTACCTTATGGGGTTGACTAAATGTAGTATCCTTTCAAGAGCGTTTGACTTAAAAAAAAAATAGCTGAAAGAAACAATGATGAACCAATAGCAATGCTTCTCAAAGTGTAGGCTAGGAACACATGAGTCCAGAGATCTTTTAAGTAAACCTACAAGGTCAGGATTCATTTCATAAGAAATTTAAGATACTCATTGCTTTTTTCACATTATTTTACAAGTGTTTAGTGGAGTTTTCCAGAAGCTACATGGGTAAGTGCTATCTTAACAGACAGAACACAGAAATAGGTAAAAGACTATAGCTAGTTTCTATTAAGCCAGATGCTAATCAGATTTGAAAATATGGGGAGGGGAAATAAGAGGAATGCCACTCTTCTCACTCTACCTTTTAGTTTAGTTTTGGAAAATGTAGTTCTTTTTTATGAAAATGTTATTTATGTAAACATATAATGGTTTTATTATATTAAAAAATTTTTTTTTTGCATTTTAATACAGCAACATCAGTAGATATAACTCACACAAACAAGAGCTCACTGGGTGTGTGGGGGGGTCCTCAGTCATTTTTAGAAGTATAAAAGTGTCCTCAGACAAAAAAAGTTCAAGAATCACTGAACTTGTAAATTAGCAATAATAATTAAGTCCTTGTTAATGGCTTCAGATCAGCAAAGAAAACATTTTGGAGGATGTGACATTTCTAACAGCTGCAATCTGTTCCACAGACCTGGATGCCTACTTAACCCGTTTGCTTTTAAGTTTTCACCACTCTTTCAAGATCTTTAAAAGAAGCAAATAGTGCAGCCTACTGAAATAATATCCAATCCCAATATGCAGGAACTAACAATTCATTTGTCTTTAAACTTAATAAACACTGGTTGGTTATCTACATGAATCAAGTATTTAATACGATCAATATTTGGCAGTGCTTAGACATAAACCTAACTTTTCTCATTTGAAGTCGATTGCTCTTTTCCCTACATTGCCACTAAATAATGTTTAAAGCAATCAATTTAAGTATTTAAGTACATCCAAGAAGGAACATCACTACCCACTGTGCCAGTATATCCACCCCAATCTCTTTTACACACACACACACACACACCCTTCCCTATTAACAGAAACTGTGAGCTAGACCCACATTTTCTGAAATAAGAAATCACAGAAATAAAAAGTTCCTTAATTATAACAATGACAAAAAAGTTTCTTGCTTCATTTCCATTGATAACAGCCACATTGATCCTGAGCCGTTACCCCACACCACTTACTATTCATGTTTTCATTCAGCGTCTCAATCCTTACAATAACCTGTGAGTTAAGTACTATTATCCCCATTTTACAAATGAGGAAACTAGTGCTCAGAAAGAGTAAATGACTTGCCCAGGTCACCTAGCTATTACATTACACAGCCAGATTCATACCCCAATTTCTCTGTGTATAGTGCTTCAGATTTTTAGCCATCTCTTTATCCTCCTCTGTAACTGTTATTATTATTAATTCTGAGTGTTTGGTGGAATGGAGTTACTTGCTGGCCTAGTACATGGTTTGGTAGCCCATAGCAAAGTGGTGGCTGGATATGGTGCACAAAGGCATGGGGGGAAAACCCAGTTTTATTCCTATTATCTACTCACTGGCTTTTCTTTTAAGATGGTTTTAGTTCCTATTGTGTTATAGTTCCTCAAAAGTTTACACAACACGTCATGAAGTAAATGAAATGATAAGTAGCAGTATTTATTGACCCAGCTATTCTGAGTTCAGTAAAAAATAATAAATTGGCTCTTCTTTTAATGTCAACTGAAACACTAGAGAGACTTCACGCAATGTAGAGAGTAGGGAAAGAAATATGGACAGTGGCAAGTATAGTTAATTGAACATTTTATAGAACATTGAGAGAGTTCAGGGAAAGTGCATTTCCCATTTTTTATCTCCCCATATTTAATGAAAATCCACCTATTATGACTGCCTAGAAAAAGAAGAAATAAAAGAGAATTATCATTTTTATTTCTACTTAGTAGCTCATCCAAGCATTTGAGTTTGCCGCATCTAGAGGCAAAATAAAAAGAGTTGGTTCAAAGGCACAGGAAAAAAACACAGATATCTGCCTTCAACATCCCTCTCCCAAACTAAAACCTTCCTTCGTAAATTGCGGCTGCACAATTTAGCCTTTAAAGTAAATTTTGAAATAGGCAAAAATATCCTTCAATTTCCAGGACTCCTGTTTTGCACTTTATCTCTTCTATCTTTCCAGGAGAATGCCCCACCCTATTCTCCCTGGGGTACCTAGAGTCCAACTGAACTAAAAAATGTACTTGATCAGCTCTGGTGGGATATGGTTCTAGTGTCTGATACCATTTATATTTCATTTATGATAAAAATCATAAATTAAAAGAATGAAGACTTAGGATGAAATTTAAGGGAAGGTGATTATTAATTAGCAGCTGGTTTTTTGAAAAGCAAACCCAGGTATAGTTAGGAACTTTTTAACCTAATCCTTACATATTCAAACCAAGTTTTTGGTGGCAAAGTATGTATAAATCCTTTTACTGAATTCATTTTCTGCATATTCACCTTTCTGATAATTATATAACTTTTCCATGAAATACTTTAGGGGACATTTTAATTAAAATTCTTATAGTTCATGCGTATTAGAACCTAGATGCATATTAGCAAGGAAAAAGGAAAAGAGGAAGGGAGGAACAGGAGGGGTCCAAAGGAAGGAAGAGAGAAAAACTGAGCTTTTAACAGGAAATGATGCTTTCAAGGGATTTTACTATTTAAAAATACTGAAAGCCACCACACTTCACCCCAGTGATCCAGGTTCTAAAATAAGAAGAAGAGTAAAAACCCAATAGGCAGAATTCCTACTGGCTAGAATAATTTTCTGGGTATCAGACCACAGTGCAGGGGCATATGGATAAAATCTTTAACAGGCACATTTTACTGATAGAACTCTGCATAAAATGTTAAAAATAAAAGGAACCTTGGACAGCATCCTGTTCAGTCCTCAAAGTCACCACTGAAGGAGGGAAGAAAGGAAGGTGTAAAAGGAGGGCCAGAAGGAGGTGGGGAGGAAGAAAGAGAAATGTTAGGAAAGAAGGAAGGAAGGGAAGAAAGGGAAGGAAGGGAGGGAATTGATGCTTAAAATGTTAAAGATTTGTTCAAGAACAAATAGTTAGGGAGATACTGAGTCAATTATAGTATCTCCATTTCATTCCCAATCCAGATTACTTTTCCACAGGTTTACTAGGATTCACTTTGTTTCAGTGACTTGGATTTAAACGCACTCATTTTTAGATGCCCTCTCTTAAGAAATTTGACAGTCCCCATATCTCATAGTACCTTGATCTTTTAGTACCGTTTTCTCCCCTTAGTAACAAAGCATCCGCATGTCTGTGATGTTTGACTTCCAAGCAGAAGCACACACATGTCAGTACCGCATATTCTGGTCATCCGACTACTCTCAGATCCATTTTCTGCCCTTCTGTTGCTCTCTGTATATCAGTGGAATTTACTTCATAAAACAACCTAGACACTCTTGCCAACAGATTTCCACCTAGGTTTGGCTAACTGGAAGGAAAAGGCAGGAGGATGGAGGGGTGAAAGGAGGGGAGAAACAATGTCTCCACTGATGCCCTCCTCCCCACAGCCCAGAGTGGCACCTACAACTCCATCCCCCCTTGGCTCCAAGCCATTCAGAACTGCTAACGCCTCACAGAGCTGGCCCCCCAGGGACAGCCTTCACCAGGAATCTAGCTCCCACCTGAATCCCCAGGTTTGGGAGTTCTGCTAAGAACCTTCCTTTCTACTGTCCCCAAGGCATAGTTGGCAATAATTACGTCCGATTGCTAATATCCTGACTGATTCACCATCCCTTGCTTGGCTTCTCAGCTCCTTACTATCTGTGTGACCATTTTTTTTGTATGAAAATCTCTGTTTGAAATACGTAGAGTTTGATGCTTCTTAACTGAACCCTCATGCATCTCAGTTGCTGAGCTAATATTTTCATCCTTTAAAAGACACCTCTTTCTCAGCCACTGATGTTCTCCCACCCTTTCATACTCTTTCCTTGCCCTTCTGTCCCCAAAGCCAGGACCTCCCATAGGTAAGGTTTGTGGACAGAGAAGTTGGGTACTTATTTGAGATGAATATAAAAGGAATGTATTTATATTCTTTTATGGGCTTATAAATGACATAAGCCCAAAAGCTCAATGTAATGAGAATAATTGATGAAAGTTAATGTTTAGTCTACTGTCTCCAATGCTCCCCTATAAACACACACACACACACACACACACACACACACACACACACACATACACACATGCACACTCATATCCATTTAAAATAACCCCTATTTCACATATTTGGAAAAAAACTGACAGTGCATTGATATCCTATTTTGATAGCACACATACCACTGTTTGACAAACTATGAACCAGAAAATTGATAGATATATGTGTCAACTTTAAGATGATTATGTAAACCAAGACTATACAGTAAGACTGATTATAAATTGATATTTGTCTGGAAAAATGATTCATCACATTTTCCTTCAAGTATTAAACATCTCCAGCATAGGTAAAGCATGATTTGATTTACCAAAACTTATATTATGCCAGTAAACATTTATTACCGTGAAAAAAATATCAACATATGATATGTCACTATATTTCAATTTATTGGGGTCCAGTTTTCTTGAGTTCAGAGTCCAGAATGTACAATGGATACTATCCTGCTGAAAGCATTACTAGGGCTAATACAGACTAACAAAGGATATTTGGTTTATATCCTTTGGCGCATTTGCTCCATAGGTTTTCTTTTAAAATAATGGAGATTCATGAAAGTTTAAACAAAGAGGTATTCTAGAACAGTCAGGATGCCCTAAAGTCTGGAGAGCAAAATAGGACTTGCAGGTCAGATTCAGGCACCCCATTAGAAGGGTGTTTTTCTTTGCCTAAATGAGGCAGTCATAGGTAGCTACAACTGAAAATATTTGTTTTCTCATTATAATAAACCTCCAGAAACCCTCAGCACTTCAGTTAAATCTGGTAGATGTGCATTAATTTACTGACAGTGATAGGGGAAAATAAAGGGAAAAGGCAGTGTGCTCATTTTTTACCTGTCATTTTACCTTTCCGTTAGCTCTGCTACCAAGTGAGAAACATCCTGTTGAGGGGACCACATGCAGGAATCTCCAGAAACAAACAGCACCACATGAGTGAATGGGGGCACAAGGCAAGGTTAGCAGGGCTCCAGAAAAGCAGCTTTGAAGGGAAAGAGTTTCCCAAGTGAAGACAAGACAAGACCCCTTATCTCCCAATAGGCACTAAAGAAAAGGGACCTGTGGAATTGGGAGTGGGGTAGGAGGGAATGGGGTAGGGAGGTTGGCAATTAGATTGCAAAGATTTTGTCAAATTTGTACCCAGGAACTATGATGTCATATACTGTGAACTGTGAACATCAGGCACCTAGGAACTATGATGTCATATACTGAGAACTGTGAACTATTTAACTCAAATATATTAGCAGAATTCTATTTTTCCATACTGGACAATCCATATTTTTCCATGAAAACACATGAACAGTATAGCATTTACAAGTGTAATAAATGACTGACTATAAAATTTAGTACATTTCTCTTATGGGAAAAATCAAAGGTTATCAATATTTAAGATGCATTCAAAAGTGAAAGAGCCATGGCTTGGAGAACACATTATTCGAAAGCTACGGGGTCACTGGAGGAGATGAGCTTAGCATATGATGACTCAACAAATCTGTGGACACATGCAAAACTGTATCTTCTTTTTCTCTTATTTTTAATGGGCTGTCACCTTATAAACTACAGAGTTTTTAAAGGTTTGAATTCTCCCTCTCTCTTGCACACACACACACACACACACACACACACATACACAGATACATCCACAAATATTGGTTTCTATAATTTAGTTCAAGTGTCCAATGAAACTGACCTAGATCAAAATTGGTTTATAAAATATAAAATATAATTTTATTTGTCATTACTTTTACTTCCCTGCCAACACTTTAGTACCAAAAACTAATTTCAGTTTTTCTGTGTACATTTTTGTTTACCTTTCAAAGATTAATAACTTAGTTAATTATTTTCAAATACAAAGATGCAACACTAGAAACAAATAGAAAGCAAGCTTAGAATTTACAGATATTCATGCTAATGAGATCTATAAATTTAGTCATTATCTAGTTTTATCCCTATAGCTCTATCATATGAACTTAATAGCAAAAGAGATGATAGCCCTAACCCAACCACAATTTGTAAATTGGTAGTAAGTAAATTTAAACCCAGTAAGATATCTTTCCAGGCTTATTTATGGCATGGATTATATTATCAAAGGGGACTCAAATGAGCCTGAACCTTGTATCTTTTATGTGAAAGCCCTGTACCATAACTGCAGAAGGCTGCCTTACAACATTTACAATCCAACATCAAGGAAATTTTGAAATCAAATCATTAGAGTGCTTTAACAAAAGCTAAACGTGAGGGGGGAGTACTATAATGAAAATTACAACCAAGTAAGTAAATTAAAATTGCCTAAAGTTTCCTACAAAGTCAACTTTAAAATTTTCTTGGAAAGTAAAACTCATATAGTGGGAGAAAATGAGAAAAGATCTCAGATGAGGAATGGCTAATCTGATGTCTTACCACATGTTCCAGGTCTGCTGATATGCTCACTACATATATGGAACAATTGTTAGGCAAGAATACAGAAGGATAAAAGAATTATACCCTAAATAAAATAGTCATGGTACCCTATTTCTAATCATGATGTCTATAAAAACACATAGGAATTTAAAGTGATTAATGGTAAATTGATTGTTAAACACCTTTTCAACAATCTATCTGATGGTTTCTGATAGTAGAAGAAACACTACTGACTGGGTAAAAATGGACAGAACCAAATTTATGAGAGTTACAAGCACAGCAATGTTAGTTTACAACAACTTCATCAGGCACCTAGGAACTATGATGTCATATACTGAGAACTGTGAACAATTTAACTCAAATAATTTGCTTCTAGATCACTCACCCTCTTCAATAAGGTGGTAGAGATAGTAAATATGGGAGCAAAGAACTGACTAAATAGTCTATGAGTTTTCAATTATATACAAACCACGAAAGGTCAATATGAAGGATTGTTCTACTAGACAGATTTTTCCTAGGTTTCATGAAGGCAGTGGTCAGAGGGTTCTAATTCATTGCTGACTTGCATTATTTTTTTCTGTGGAGGAAACAAAAATATAATGACAAAGTTGTTAATTAATTTATATCTTTATTAATGAAAGAATTCTTAAAAGCAGCGTATCAAGCAAACGTTCTCCCAAGACTTAATGTTTAATCAATGCCATGCAAAACTATGCATATTTATACTGCAGAATACATGATTGCTAGAATGAAAATAAAGGTTGAGAATTGGACAGTCAACTGTAGGTACTTTCAGTTGTTTAAGTAATAATGATAATATTAAGGATCTTATCTTCACTAAAAATGTCCTATGACAATAATTTTTCTTGAATAAAAAAGCCAGAACTCAAATAATGTTTCAGTACACCATATAAAAAGTTGTGATATCTTATTTTAATGATATTGATATAAGCATATAGAAATTTCTACCAAGAATATAGGTTTAAAACTGCACCATACCACCTGCTTAGCAGCATTCTAGATAGCTCTCTTCACCAACTTGAAGAGCTGAACCTGTTATTTGTATTGGTACTTTTATGGAAGCCTGGGTTAATGTAAAGAAAAATTACCTCAGTGGTAAATTTAAACTGTGGCTTTCTCTCTTTATAATTCAGCCTAGTGAACATAATGTGATAGACTCATCATAGAATAGCATCTACAATGAAGTATCAAACCCAGGTAAAAGATGCTTATCTTCCTAATAGGGAGCAATGAAGATACTGCTCTGTATTGAAACACAAATGAACCTATTTTAAAGCAGAACTAAACTAATGATGCTTAATATGAAAGAAAGTACTTCTAATGAGTATGTGCTTATATGAACTATTTCAGGCTAAGCCCACAGATGCTGCCCTCCACTGTTACATTTCTTTGACCGCAAGGAGATATTTTTGTCAAAGCTTGTGAAACACTTGTGCAGTTGATATAAATTTGGATTACTATCCTATCCATGTTATTGACTAGTTCTATAATTTTGAAAATATTATTTAAGTTCTCAGAATCTCAATTTCTTTATCTTCAAAAATAGACAACATCTAATTCACAGAAATATTTTAACAATTAAATATAACAGTGATATGAAAGTCAGGAAGACTTGCTCCATGTGCTTTTTGACAGTCAACTGTGGGAGACAAGCACAGAGGTAAATATACCCACAGGATACGGTGAGCGCTAGAGCTGAGTGAATTCAAAACCCTGTGAGCGCGCAGCAGAGATGGCTGAATCTTTATTGGCGATCAAGAAGTTACTCAGAGGGTACTACACGTAATAAAGGATGTGACCTGAGAAAAACTGAGTGAGAGCATAAGTAGCCAAATAAAGGGAGTCATACAATATAAATTATGAGATGTTTTTTCAGGAGGTGATAGTGACAAATTGGCAGATGATGATTACAGATGAAGGCTCCGGCTGGATTAAAGAGGCCATGGTGTATCTTCTAAGGACTTTGACATTATGTTATATAAAGTAGCAGTGGCGAAATACAGCATTATAATGTTTACTTTTTATTGAGACATAATTGACACATAACACATAAAATTGAAGGTGTATAATGTGATAATTTGATATTTACATATTGCAATATAAGCACCACAATAGTGTTAGCTAAACCTAACACTATCACACCACATAATGATTCTTTCTTTTTTGTGGTGAGAATAATTAAGATACAGTCTCTTAGCAACTTAGCTAAATTGCTTTGAAGTTTATAACACAACATTGTTGAAGTTTATAACGCAGTACTATGCTGTACATTAGCTCTTCAGCACTTATTAACCTACTAGATTCAAGTTTAAACCCTAAACAACATTTACTGGGGATAATATATTACTTTAAAAAAATTGTTCCTAGCAGCAGTATGGAAAGTTGTATGTAGATAAAGAAAACTGCCACAACAACCAACAGTGGAGAGAAGAAATGATGAGACATAAAACAATATATAATATTAGGGTCAAAAAGTCTCTTCTAAAATATAAGACAGTTACAAAAAAACTGTATTACAATGCACTAAATGTAAGCAAATATACGCTCAGAGGTGAATTTATGATAAATATATTGTCTGTTAAAATATAAGCTAATCATGGACCTGGAGAAGTTATAAAAATAATTAAGTTAAAAAATAAGTAAAAGTAAATTTTAAACAAAAGGAAAATAAAATGAACTAAAGATCTTATATTTTCTTTTAAAAATTATATTGTTAATAAATCTAGAAAAATCAATAAAGAATACAAGACTGAATAATAGGTAAATAAAATTAAACATGGAAAAAGCATTTGATAACAAGTAAAAGGACTGTTTAAACCACCAGTGAATTAAATGCAAAGTTGCATGTTAAGATATTTGAAAAGAAATTCATGAGAAAGATAGTTTATTAGGGAAAAAAAGCAAGAAATTTCAAAGTTTACTTCGAAGAAAAACAGAAACCTAAAAAGAACAATATTCAGGTAAGAAAAGTTAAATCTATCATAATATTAATATTTTAAAAAACTTAGAAACACAATTTTATTAAGATACCCCAAAGCCTTTTAAGTAATATTTCATTTCAATTATTACTAAAAATGTAGAAAATTTTTAGTGAATGGATACCTAAAAATCAGTAACTGGCACAGAAATAACAAGCAAACACATGAAATATCAAAGAAGAATCCAAACAATAAATATATGTCCCCATAGGAAGCAAACTCCTAAACTTTACTGAGAATAGTTAAAGATCTAAATAAATCATTGTAGAAGCCTCTAGTGGGAATGAGCTAATTTTGCCAAATCTAACCAAGAAAAAATATTATTAGGTTATTTGAAATTCATAAATTACTGAATGTGGAAAATAACTGGAAACAATAACACTTAATTTTTATGTTTACTATGTACAATGGCACTTTTACAAAGATAACCCATATAAACTTCGTATCTATCCCTGAGGTACATGTTATGCAGAAAGAAATAAAAACTCAGAAAAGGAAACCGCCCAAGATCACATAGCTAGTAGATTTTGGAACCAAGAATTAAATCCAGACAGCTTGACTCCAAAATCCATACTCTAACCTACTAGGATAGTCAGCCTCTCAATCCCAAATATCCCAAATTAGAGACAGATCAAATAAATTAGGATAAATGTGTATGTCTCTGAAAAGTGGGAAATGCTTAAATATAATGTTAAGTGAAAATGGCACAAATAAAACATTATAAATAATATAATCCCAGTTTTAATAGTTTTGCCCATTTGTGTGTGTGTGTGTCTGTGTGTGCATGCACATGTGTAGAGTACATTAAGAAAAAATAGACAAATATATACCAAACATATTAACTGTGGTTTGAGGTAAAATTATATCTGATTTTGATATTTTAATACATTCCAAATGTTCTATAAGCAAAAGGTACTACTTGTTTAAGAAAATAAGTAAGGCCTGAATGTTAAAAATAGGTATGAATAGTGATCATAGATTTTAAAAGATAAACATTTGTTTTACATTAGTATTTTATTTAATTGAGAAATTCAGACATAGAAAATTTCCCTCCTTTAACGTTTCCAAAGTGTATGAAATCAACTATATGAAAGCTAATCATAAGCAAAGCTAAAATATCCCTCCTTCCAAATCTAACATACCCTTCCCTCTTGCACCCAAACATACATAATAGTACAACTGGGAATTAAGTGTATAAAATATATTTACAGGAAAATCTCAGGAAGTCACATATTTGCACATTCCAAATAGTATAAAAAGTTAATTTTAGTGTTTTATTACTTGACTAGAATACAAAGATCAGCACATTATACACCAATATGTCCCATTACAGACTGTGTAATGCTAGGTGGCACTGCAGGCTTTTTCTAGCACATTTCTCTGGTGCAAGAGATGAAAGAAAATACATAAAGTCTAAAACTTTCAGATGATTTTATACTACAGTGAAAATGACAATATAGAATACATTTGTTCAAACACTAAAATCTTTTGGTTTTATTGTTAAAAGTGCAACACTACTGAAATGTTTATCTAATGAACCCTCCTCCATCATAATGACTGAAGTAAGCTCTCTTCAGTATCCTTCCTCCTTCAAAAACAAAGCCCTCTGAAAAAATATGGATGTTTAATTGTATAATTATCTGTTTGAATATCTCTCCCAAGGTCCACTTCTCCTAACTCAGAGGTCTCCAGGTAAACCTGGAAACTACAAATTGTATTGCAGGAATAGAACCTTGCCACCAAGTGTCAGCTCAAGCCCCTATCTGCAACCACAGCCTCTTTCAGCCTTCGGTTTTTATTTAAAAGGCTTAATTGGAAGTTTTTATTACTCCCAATTAGGCTTTTTAATTAAAAGGAAAAGTTGAAAGAGGCTGCAGGCAAATACTGCTAAAACCCATATCAGCATAAAATCAAAGGAAATAAAAACAAAATTACTATAAAACAGCATAACGGGCAGAACTTTCAGTAATGTTTACCTCTGGTCATATTTAATGTTAATGGTAACACACTGACAGTGATGAAGTGGACATGACTGATTGGAAAAACCAGAGTGTATATAATGTAACAATAAAATTCATCAAAACGATGCTTAAAAGACCACATTAGCATTCAAGGCAAAAATGTACCAAAATGCCCAGTTGACAATTCAAGTAGTTAGCAACTCTAATTCACCAACACAGCACTAACTCTACACACTAATGCAGACTTAAAAACCCCTTAAGAAGCAGACTACTACATATAAACAATGTGGATAAGTGTTTATTGCTGTAAGATGATTAGCTTTTTAATTTCTTAAAGGATTTTTTTCCTTCTATATAAAGGCTTAGCTTGTCATAATAGTTGAGTTTTGCACTAGTGATAGTTTTTTAATTCAAAATGAAACTGGCAGTTGTATTCACTTGTATTTTTTGCATCTTTTAAGTTCCATGTGATGTCTTCAGAGCAAAATAGAGCTTTTATAGAAAGGTAAACTCATCATCAGAAGAAACAGCAATATGTAAAGATATTAGATCCATATTAGATACAATTTCATACCTAATAAACTTGGTTATTTATCTTGAATTTTATAAATTATACTAAGAGTCAGGAGAAGATATTTTAAAATGGCTCTCATATAAGCTGTGACATTGTAGAAATTACCGCTTCATATGTTAGCTTTCCAACTCACACATTAGATTAATACTTGTCCCCAAATCACACTACCAAATTTTGGGAAAAAATATACAAATGTCCATGCAGATAGGCTAAATTTTACTATAACATCAAAGCTGACAGAAATTTTTGCTTTGTTTATGTCCAGTCACTTATAGGGTTCATATTTTGAGAACTGAAATCTTGACTAAAAGATTATGCAGGTATATTCAGAAGAAGACATTCACTAAACTTGAGCAGACTGGGGAGGAGTGGGTATCTTTATTGTGCCATGGATTACAGTCTTCTTACTCTCTCTACCTCAACTCGTGTGCTCTACAACCCATTCTCTGCGTATCACATTTTCATTTTCTAAAGGCATAAATCAGGTCATTCTCTTGCTTTAAAAACTCTTTTATGGCTTCTTAAAGTGGCTAGAATAAAATCCAAACTCTTAGGCCTGGCCTCTAAAAGCCTTGCCTGATCTGGCTCATGATTTCAACCTCATCGACAGTCTTCTCTCTAGCTCTCTTCCAGCTACTAGGGTCTTTTTTTCAGTTCTATGAACACAAGCTCTTTCCTTCTTTGGGACATTATCATATGCTCTATTCTATGTCTAACAGTCTCTCCAATTTCCAAAATACTAGCTTTTTCTATGCCTCTCATTCAAAATATAGTCTCAGTATAAACATTACCTCTTCAGAGAACACTTCCCTAACCATTTAAAACAAGTCCATCACAGTTACTATCATATTCCATCACAATTCATACATTTTGTATGCCCCCTAACCCTAATAACAATCTTAATTTGATATTTAGTTGTCCATATCATTGTTTTCATATTTTTAATATCTCAACAAAAGGCAAAAACCATGACCATCTTATATATAAATATATCATACCACCTACCCAGCATCTAGCCCCTTCCTAGCAGGTAGTGGGCACTCAACAAATGTTTTTCCCCTTGCAACAATGTCTTTTAGTTATTCATTCATTCAACAAATCTTTTTTCCAGCTGTATTAAAATACAATTAAAATATAACATTATGTTAGCTTAAGATGTTCAATGTGATTTGATACATATATATATTGTGAAACAAACACCACAATAGGGTTGTGACCTAATATATTTGCCTATTGTATGACCTATGACCTAATATAATCACCATTTTATTTGGGGGGAGAGAATATGTAAGATCTTCTCTCTTAGAAATTTCCAAGTATATAACACCAACATTTTTAACTAGAGTCACTGTACATCAGATCTGCAGAACGATTTATCTTATAACTGGAAGCTTGTATCGTTTCACCAGACCAGATCTCCCATTTCCCCTATTCTACAGTCTCTGGCAATCTCCATGCTCCTCCTTGTTTCTATGAGTTCAGCTTTTTTAGATTCCAGATATGAGTAAAATCATGCAGAATCTGTCTTTTTTTTGTCTTATTTCACTTACCATAATGCCCTCAAGTTCCATCCATGTTTTCACAAATGGCAGGAATAATCCTACAAGGAACATGGAAATGCAGATTATCTCAATATCCTGATTTCATTAGCATTGGTTATAAATCAAGAAGTGGGATTGTTAGATTATACAGTACTTCTATTTAAGAATTTTTGAGGAACCTACATATTGTTTTCCATAGTGGCTGCACCAGTTTATATTCCAACCAACAGTACACTTTCTCCACATCCCTACCAGCAATTCTTATCTCTTATATTTTGCATAACAATCATTCTAACAGATGTGAGGTGACATCTCACTGTGGTTTGTTTTGCATTTCCCTGGTGATTAGTGGTGTTCAGCAACTTTTCATGTACCTGTTGACCATTTATATGAAAAATGTCTTTGAAAAAAATGTCTATTCATATCCTCTATCCTCTTCTTAATTGGATTGCTTTTTTTGCTACTGAGTTGTAGAGTTCTTAAATATTTGTATATTAACTTATTACATAGATGTTTGTAATATTTTCTCACATTTCATAAGCTTCATTTTCATTTTGTTGATTATTTCTTCTGTTGTGCAGAAGCTTTTTAGTTTGACGTGGTTTTACTTAGTAATTTTTGCTTTTGTTGCTTGTGCTTTTGGTGTCATATCCAAAATTTAGTACCAAAAACCATGTAAAGGATCTTTTTCCCTTATTTTTTTCTAGGTTTCAAATCTTATGTTTAAGTCTTTATTCCATTTTGAGTTAACTTTGAGTGGTGTAAGGGGTCCAATTTGATTCTTCTGCAAACAATTATCCCATTTTTCACAACACCAATTAATGAAGAGATTATCTTTTCCCCATTGAGTATTCTTGGCTCCCTTGTCAAAGATTAGTTGACTGTATATACAATGGTTTATTTCTGGGCTCTCTGTTCAGTTATACTGGTCTATGTTTCTATTTTTAGACCAGCTTCATACTGTTTTGATTACTGTAGCTTTGGATTAAGTTTGAAATCAGGAAATGTGATGCCTCCAGCTTTGTTCTTCTTTCTCAGGATTCCTTTGACTATTCAAGAGTCTTTAGTGATACAATGCGAATTTTAGGATGATTTTTTTCTATTTCTCTGAAAAATGCCACTAGAATTTTGACAGGGATTGTACTGAATTTGTAGATTGCTTTGGGTAGTATGGACACTTTAACATATTAATTCTTCCACTCCATGAACATAGGATATCTTTCCACTTCAGTCTTCTGCAATTTCTTTAATCAGTCTTACAGTTTTTGGTGTGCAGGTCTTTCACCTCCTTGGTAAAGTTAAATGCATAGTATCTTAGTTTTTGATACAATTATAAGTGTTCCTGTTTTATTTCTTCTTCAGATAGTTCATTGTTAGTGTATAGAAATAGAACTAATTTTCGTATATTGAGCACCTATTCTGAAGGTTACTGAATATGTTTATTAGTCCTATATTTTTTGTGGAGTCTTTAAGTTTTTCTAAATATTTATGCGATCATGTCATCTTTTATAGAACATTTATATGTTAGTCAGCAGAAACAATTATACTTCTATACTCCAATGACTTCCTTTTTTTAATTTTATTTATTTATTTATTTTCTTTTTTATTAAGGTATTATTGATATACACTCAAATGAAGGTTTCACATGAAAAAACAATGTGGTTACTACATTTGCCCATATTATCAACTACCCACTCATGCCCCAATTCAGTCACTGTCCATCACTGTAGTAAGATGCCACAGATTCACTGTTTGCCTTCTCTGCGCTACACTGTTTTCCCTGTAATTCCCCACACCATATGTACTAAACATAATACCCAATAATCCCCATCTCCCACACTCACCACCCACCCTCCCACACCCCTCCCCTTTGGTAACCACTAGTTACTTCTTGGACTCTCTGAGTCTGCTACTATTTTGTTGTTCAGTTTTGCTTCGTTATTACACTCCACAAACAAGGGAAATCATTTGGCACTTATCATTCTCTGCCTGGCTTTTTCACTGAGCATAATATCCTCCAGATCCATCCATGTTGTTGCAAATAGCAGGATTTGTTTCCTTCTTATGGCTGAATAGTATTTCATTGTGTATATGTACCACCTCTTCCTTATCCATTCATCTACTGATGGACACTTAGGTTGCTTAAATATCTAGGCTATTGTAAAAAGTGCTGCAATAAACATAGGGGTGCATATGTCTTTTTGAATCTGAGAAGTTGTATTCTTTGGGTAAATTCCAAGGAGTGGGATTCCCGGGTCAAATGGTATTTGTATTTTTGGTTTTTTCAGGAACCTCCATATTGCTTTCCACAATGGTTGAACTAGCTTACATTCCCACTGGAAGTGTAGGAGGATTCCCCTTTCTCCGCATCCTTGCCAGCATTTGTTGTTCTTAGTCTTTTGGATGGTGGCCATCCTTACAGGTGTGAGGTGATATCTCATTGTGGTTTTAATTTGCATTTCCCTGATGATTAGTGATATGATGCATCTTTTCATGGGTCTGTTGGCCATCTGAATTTCTTCTCTGGAGAACTGTCTCTTCATATCCTCTGCCCATTTTTTAATCGGGTTATTTCCTTTTTGGGTGTAGAGGCATGTAAGTTCTTTATATATTTTGGATGTTAACCCCTTGTCAGATATGTCATTTACAAATATATTCTCCCATACTGTAGGATGCCTTTTTATTCTGCTGATGGTGTCCTTTGCCGTACAGAAATTTTTTGGTTGACGTAGTCCCATGAGTCCATTTTTGCTTTTGTTTCTCTTGCTGGAGGAGATGCATTCAGGAAGAAGTTGCTCATCCTTATATTCAGGAGATTTTTGCCTATGTTGTCTCCTAAGAGTTTTATGGTTCATGATTTACATTCAGGTCCTTGATCCATTTCAAGTTTACTTTTGTGTATGGGGTTAAACAATAATCCAGTTTCATTCTCTTGCATGTAACTGTCCAGTTTTGCCAACACCAGCTGTTGAAGAGGCTATCATTTCCCCATTGTATGTCCATGGCTCCTTTATCATATATTAATTGACCATATTTGGTTGGGTTTCTATCAGGGCTCTCTAGTCTGTTCCGTTGGTCTATGGGTCTGTTCTTGTGCCAGTACCAAATTGTATTGAGTACTGTGGCTTTGTAGTAAAGCTTGAAGTTGAGGAGCATAATCCCCCCAGCTTTATTCTTCCTTCTCAGAATTGCTTTGGCTCTTTGGGGTCTTTTGGTTCCATATGAATTTTAGAACGATTTTCTCTAGTTCGTTGAAAAATGCTCTGGGTATTTTGATAGGACTTGCATTGAATTTGTAGATTGCTTTAGGCAGGATGGCCATTTTGACAATATCAATTCTTCCTATCCATGAGCACGGGATATATTTCTATTTATTGGTATCTTCTTTAATTTCTCTCATGAGTGTCTTGTATCTTTCAGAGTAAAGGTCTTTCACTTCCTTGGTTAGGTTTACTCCTAGGTATTTTATTCTTTTTGATGCAACTTTGAATGGAATTTTTTTCCTGATTTCTCTCTGTGTTAGGTCATTGTTAGTGTATAGGAGTGCCATAGATTTCTGCGCATTAATTTTGTATCCCGCAACTTTGCTGAACTCAGATATTAGATTTAGTAGTTTTGGAGTAGATTCTTTAGGGTTTTTTATATACAATATCATGTCATTAGCAAACAGGGATAGTTTAACTTCTTTCTTGCCAATCTGGATGCCTTTTATTTCTTTTTGTTGTCTGATTGCAATGGCTAGGACCTTGAGTACTATGTTGAATAGAAGTGGGGAGAGTGAGCATTCTTGTCTTATTCCCAATCTTAAAGGAAAAGCTTTCAGCTTCTCTCCATTAAGTATAATGTGGACTGTGGGGTTGTCATTATGGCCTTTATTATGTTGAGGTACTTGCCCTCTATACCCATTTTGTTGAGAGTTTTTATCATGAATGGATGTTGAATTGTGTCAAATGCTTTTTCAGCATCTATGGAGATGATCATGTGGTTTTTGTCCTATTTTTTGTTGATGTGGTGGATGATGTTGATGGATATTCGAATGTTGAACCATCCTTGCATCCCTGGAATAAATCCTACTTGATCATGATGGATGATCCTTTTGATGTATTTTTGAATTCAGTTTGCTAATATTTTGTTGAGTATTTTGGGGTCTATCTTCATCAGGGATATTGGTCTGTAGTTTTCTGTTTTTGTGGTGTCTTTGCCCGGATGCAGTATTACACTGATGCTGGCCTAATAGAATGAGTTTGGAAGTATTCCCTCTTCTTATACTCCTTGGAAAACTTTAAGGATGGGTATTAGGTCTTCACTAAATGTTTGATAAAATTCAGCGGTGAAGCCATCTGGTCCAGGGGTTTTGTTCTTAGTACGTTTTTGAATACCAATTCAACTTCGTTGCTGGTAATTGGTCTGTTGAGATTTTCTGTTTCTTTCTGGGTCAGCCTTGGAAGGTTGTATTTTTCTAGAAAGTTGTCCATTTCTTCTAGGTTATCCAGTTTGTTAGCGTATAATTTTTCTAGTATTCTCTAATAATCCTTTGTATTTCTGAGGTGTCCGTAGTGATTTTTTCTTTCTCATTCTGATTCTTTTTTTCTTGATAAGTCTGGCTAGGGGTTTATCTGTTGTGTTTATTTTCTCGAAGAACCAGCTCTTGGTTTCATTGATCCTTTCTATTGTTTTATTCTTCTCGATTTTATTTATTTATGCTCTAGTCTTTACTATGTCCCTCCTTCTACTGACTTTGGGTCTCATTTGTTCTTTTCCAGTTTCATTAATTGTGAGTTTAGACTGCTACTGGAATGTTCTTCTTTCCTGAGGTAGGCCTGTATTGCAATATACTTTCCTCTTAGCATGGCTTTCACTGGGTCCCACAGATTTTGCGGTGTTGAATTATTGTTGTCATTTGTCTCCATATATTGCTTGATCTCTGTTTTTATTTGGTCATTGATCCATTGATTATTTAGGACCATGTTATTAAGCCTCCACGTGTTTGTGGGATTTTTCATTTTCTTTGCGTAATTCATTTCTAGTTTCATTCCTTTGTGATCTGAGAAGCTGGTTGGTACAATTTCAATCTTTTTTAATTTACTGAGGCTCTTTTTGTGGCCTAGTATATGATCTATTCTTGAAAATGCTTCATGTGCACTTGAAAAGAATGTGTATTCTGCTGCTTTTGGCTGTTGAGTTCTGTAGATGTCTCTTAGGTCCATCTGTTCTGTTGTGTTGTTCAGTGCCTCTGTCTCCTTACTTATTTTCTGTCTGGTTGATCTGTCCTTGAGAGTGAGTGGTGTGTTGAAGTCTCCTAGAATGAATGCACTGCATTCTATTTCCCACTTTAATTCTATGAGTATTTGTTTCACATATGTACGAGCTCCTGTGTTGGGTGCATAGATATTTACAATGGTTACATCTTCTTGTTGGATGGACCCTTTTATCATTATGTAATGTCCTTCTTTGTCTCTTGTGACTTTTTTTGTTTTGAAGACTATTTTGTCTGATACAAGTACTGCAATTCCTGCTCTTTTCTCCCTATTAGTTGCATGTAATGTCTTTCTCCATCCCTTCACTTTAAGTCTGTGTATGTCTTTGGGTTTAAAGTGAGTCTCTTGAAGGCAGCATATAGATGGGTCTTGTTTTTTTATCCATCCAGTGACTCTCTGTCTTTGGACTGGTGCATTCAGTCCATTTACATTTAGGGTGATTATGGATTGGTATGTAGTATAGGCATTGCAGGCTACAGATTCGTGGTTACCAAAGGTTCAAGGTTAACTTCCTTACTATCTAAGAGTCTAACTTAACTCACTTAATATGCTATTACAAACACAATCTAAGGTTCTTTTTCTGTGTTTTTTTTTCCTCCTCCTTTTTCTTCCTCCTCCATTCTTTATATGTTAGGTATCATATTCTGTACTGTTTGTCTATCCCTTGATTGACTTTGGGATAGTTAATTTAATTTTGCATTTTCTTAGTAGTTAGCTGTTCTACTTTCTTTACTGTGGTTTTATTACCTCTAGTGACAGATATTAAACTGTAGGAACATTTCCATCTATAGCAGTCCCTCCAAAATACACTGTAGAGATGGTTTGTGGGAGGTAAATTCTCTCGGCCTTTGCCTATCTGGAACTTGTTTAATCCCTCCTTGAAATTTAAATGATAATCTTGCCAGATAATCTGGGTTCAAGGCCCTTCTGCTTCATTGCATTAAATACATCATGCCACTCCCTCTGGCCTGTAAGGTTTCTGCTGAGAAGTCTGATGATAGCCTGATGTGCTTTCCTTTGTAGGTGATCTTATTTCTCTCTCTGGCTGCTTTTAATAATCTGTCCTTATCCTTGATCTTTGCCATTTTAATTACTATGTGACTTGATGTTCTCTTCCTTGGGTCCCTTGTGTTGGGAGATCTGTGGACCTCCATGGCCTGAGAGACTATCTCCTTCTCCAGATTGGGGAAGTTTTCAGCAATCACCTCCTCAAAGACACTTTCTATCCCTTTTTCACTCTTTTTCTTCTGGTACCCTTATAATGTTAATATTGTTCCGTTTTGATTGGTCACAGTTCTCTCAATATTCTTTCTTTCTTGCAGATCCTTTTTTCTCTCTGTTCCTCAGCTTCTTTGTATTCCTCTTCTCTAGTTTCTATTTCATTTATCGTCTCCTCCACCGTATCCAATCTGCTTTTAATACCGTCCATTGTGTTCTTCAATGATTGGATCTCAAACATAATTCATTCCTGAGTTCTTGAATTTCTTTCCATACCTCCACGAGCATGTTAATGGTTTTTATTTTGAATTCCCTTTCAGGGAGAGTCATGAGGTCAATATCATTTAAATCTTTCTCAGGAGTTGTATTAATAATTTTACTCTGGACCAGGTATCTTTGGTTTTTCATATTTGTGTATGGCGCCCTCTAGTGCCCAGAAGCTCTACTCTCTGGAGCTGCTCAGCCCCTGAAGCAATGTCCGGGATTGCAGGGGAGTGGTATTGGTGCCTTGGGGCAGAAAAGAGCTCTTTCCTGCTTCCTGGCTGCTATGCCTGTCTCCACTGCCTGAACCAGTGGGCCAAGCACACAGGTATAAGCCTCTGTGCTTTACGTTTTTAGTTGCTGTAGACAGATCTTCCCTCTGGCTGGCCTAACGCCAGGGTAGGGTTTCCCAGTCTGCAAGGCCAGTGGGGCTGGCCAGGAGAAAGGCACACTAGTCTGCCTGTCATGGAAGGGGTTCTTGGAGCTGTGTATGCAGCCAGGGAGCTGGAGCACCTGAAGATCGTGAAAGCTCCCAACCTGCTGAGTAGAGTGCATCCGGACAATTTTGTCTGCCTGTCCTTTGTCCTGAGCAGTAAGCTCTGTGCAGTCCTTGCCCCTTTAGCAGTCCTCTTGCTAAGGGCTTGTTAGGAATTCTCCCAGACTGCCCCCCTTTCTTTAGTCCCAGAGCAGCTGGATATGGATCCCTGCTTTCCACAAGCAGCTGGAATCTTAGTCTCTCCAGGAATTCTGCCTGTCTTAGCTTTCCAACCCCCTAATTACGAGAGTATCATGCAAGCACCATGAAATGTAGGTTTGTGCTTCCAGAGCAGATCTCTGGAGTTAGGTATTCTGCAGTCCCAGATCTCCACTCCCTCCCTGATCCATTCCTCTTCCTCCTGCCTGTGAGCTGGGGTGGGGAACCGGCTTGGATCCCACAGAACCACAGCTTTAGTAAGTTACCCTTTTCTGTGAGGTCTGCTCTTGTCTCCAGGTGTATGCAGTTTGTTGCAGTCCTCTTTCCTGTTGCCCTTCAAGAGTAGTTGTATTAGCTATCTTTTCATATTATATGCAGTTTTAGGAGGAAGCCTCTGTCTCACCTCTCACACAGCCATCTTTAATCTAATGTCCTTTTGTTTCTTTTTCTACCTGATTGTTCTGGCTGGGACTTCCAGTAGTAGTTGATAGGCATGATGAGACTGGGCACTCTTGTCTTGTTCCCAATCTTAAAGGAAAAGTTTTCAATTTTCACTGCTAAGCATAATGTTAGCAGTGGGTTTATTATATATGGCTTTTATTATGTTGAGATATGTTCCTTCTATACCCATCTTGCTGAGAGTTTATGTTCCTTCTACACCCAATTTGCTGAGAGTTTTTATTCATGAATGGATATTGAGTTTCACCTACTGCTTTTTCTTCATTTAGATGATTGTATGATTTGTAGTTTTTATTTTATCATGATGTATCAAATTTATTGATTGGCATATGTTGAACTATATTTATATCCCAGGGATAAATCTCACTTGGTCATAGTGTATTATCCTTTTAATGTGCTGTTGATGTTGGTTTTCTAGGATTTTGTTGAGATGTTTCAAATCTATGTTCATCAGGAATATGGCCTATAGTTTTCTTTTCTTGAAATGTCCTTATATATATATATATACTGGCTTCAGATTCAGGGTAATAATAAGATAATTCATAAGATAAGTTTGGGAGTGTTCCTTCCTTTCAATTTTGGAATGGTTTGAGAAGGATTTCATTAATTCTTCTTTAAATGTGTAGTATAATTCATCAATAAAGCCATCTTGCTCAGGAATTTTCTTTTGGGGAGGTATTTTTTGATTACCGATACAATCCATTTTCTCATTATTGGTCTGTTCAGATTTCCAATTTTTTCAAAATTCAGTCTAGGTAGGTTATATGTTTTTGGAATTTATTCCTTTCTTCTAATTATCCAATTTGTTGACATATAATTGTTCATAGTGGTCTCTTTGATCCTTTGTATTTCTGTAGTATTGAATGCATTCTCTCCTTGCTCATTTCTAGTTTTATTTATTTGAGTTTTCCTTCTTTTTAGTTAGTCTAATTAAAGTTTGTCAATTTTATATTTTCAAAAACCAGCTCTTAGTTTCATTGATCTTTGTTACTGTTTTTCTGCTCTCTACTTCATTTATTTATGTTCTGATCTTTGTTATTTTCTTCCCTCTGTTAACTTTTGGTTTAGTTTGTTTTCTTTCTAGTTTTTGAGGTGTACTGTTAGGTTGTTTATTTGGGATATTTTTTAATATAGTTATTCATCCCATGAGTTTCACACTTAGTATTGCTTTTTCTGAATCCTATAAGTTTTTGGTATATTGTTTTTCCATTTTTGTTTCAATATATTTTTATCTTTGACCCATTGTTTGTTAAGCAGTGTGTTACTTAATCCCCACATATTTTGAATTTTATACTTTTCCTCCTTGTATTGATTTATGATTTCATGTCTTTGTGGTCAGAATACTTTGTATGAACAGTCTTTTTAAATGATAAAACTTGTGTGATCTAACTTATGACCTACCCTGGATATGTTCCATACTTTACAAGAATGTATACTCCACGCTGTAGGAAAGAATATCCTGTATATGTCTATTAAGTTCATATGATCTAAAGTATAGTTCAAGTCCAACATTTCCTTATTGATTTTCTCTCTGGATGTCCAATCCACTGCTTACAGTGGGATATCGAAGTATCTTATTATTATTGCATTTTTGTATATTTCTCCCTTCAGATCTGTTGGTATCTTAGTATTTTTAGGCACTTCAATGTTGGGTATATATATATATTTACAACTGTCATAGCTTCTTGATGATTTAATCCATTTATCATTACATAATCACCTTGTTTTCTCTTATTACAGACTTTTATAGCCTACTTTGTCTGATATAAGTATAGCTGCCCCTGTTCTCTTTTGGTTTCCACTTGCATGGAAATATCTTTTCTCATTTCTTCAGTTTGAGCTTATGTGTGTCCTTCAATTTGAAGTTAATCCCTTTTAGGCAGCACACAGTTGGGACTTTTTTTTTTATCCATTCAACCACTCTATGTCTTTTCATTAAATATTTAATCCATTTATATTAAAGTAATTATGGGTTGATAGGGACTTATTAATGTCACCTTAATTATTTTTGGGCTATTTTGTAGTTCCCTTGTTTCTTTCTTCCTATCTTCCTGTCTTTATTTGTGGATTGATGATTTGTTATAGAGTTATACTCTGATTCCCTTTTTCTTGTGTGTGCATCTACTGTAGGTTTTGTTTTGTGGTTACCATGAGGCTTATATAAAAAATCTTATAGATATGTCCATTATATGCTAACAATGTAACTTTAGTCACATACAAAAACTCTAGTCTGTTACTCCTCCTCCTTTTTATGTTTTTGATTTCACAATTAACTCTTATATAGGATATTCATTAGCAAATTGTTGTAGCTATAGTTATTTTTAATACTTTTGTTCTTAAACATTTTTACTAGAGTTAAGTAGTTAACATATCACAATTTTATAATATTGAGTTTTCTGAATTTGTGTATATACTTACTTACCCTTACTAGTGTGTTGCATATTTTCATATGCCTTCTTGTTACTAATTATCATCTTTTCATTTCAACTTGAAGAACTTTCAACATTTCTTATAAGTTAGGTCTAGTAGTGATGAACTCCCTCAGATTATGTTTGTCTGGGAGAACATCTATCTCTCCTTCATTTCTGAAATACTTTTCCAGATAAAATATTCTTTGTTAGCAATTTTTTCTTTCAGCACTTTGAATATTTCACCCCCTCTTCTCTGGCCTGTAAGGTTTCTGCTAAGAAATCTGATGGCCTTATAGAGATTCCCATGTAAGTAACAAAGTTCTTTTTCTCTTGTTGCATTTGTAAGTCTTTCTTTGTCTTTGATTTTTGACAATTTTATTATAATGTGTCTTGGAGAAGATCTCTTTAAAGTTTAGTTTGTTTGGGGACCTTCAAGCTTCATGAACTTGGATGGCCAAATCTATCCCCAGAGTTAGGAAGTTCTTAGCCATCATTTCTTTAAATAAGCTTTCTGTCCCCTTCTCCCTTTCTTCTCCTTCAGGGATTCCAATAATTTGCATATTGCTTCTCCTGATGGAATCTATAGTTCACATAGGCTTTCTTAACTTTTTGATTCTTTTTCTGTTCTCCTGTGACTGGATAATTTCAAAGGTCCTGTCTTCTACTTCACATATTCTTTCTTATTTTTGATCCATTCGGAAATGGATTCTCTCTATTGCATTTTTCATTTCATTCAGTATATTCTTCAGCTCTAGAACTTCTGTTTGCTTGTTTTTTTATTATTATTTCTACCTCTTTGTTAAACTTCTCATTTTTTTCATATACTATTTTCTTAATTTTGTTTGTATTTCTGTGGGCTTTTTGGTAGTTCATTGAGCTTCCTTAAGACAGCTATTTTTCATTTCTGTATCAGATAAATTGCAGATATTTATTTCTTTGTAGTTGATTGCTAGAAAACTATTATGATCATTTATGGTATCATGTTTCCTTGATTTTTCAGGTTCCTTGAAGTCTTGGGTTGCTGTTTTCACACCACTTTCTCTAGTCTTTACTGACTGATTGTGGGAGACAAGTCAAAAATACCTTCTATCAGCTCTACTAGAGATTCTGAGGCTTTCTCAGATCTTCTATAGATACAAATATTATTTCTGTCTTAATTTTTATTATCGTTTTGACAAAATGTCATAATTATGGTGGCTTAAAAAAACAAATTTATTATCTTACAATTCTGGGGTTCAGAAGTCTGACATGTGTCTTACTGGACTAAAATCAAGATGTTTGCCACATGCTGTTCCTATTAGCTAAGGTCTCAATGTTTTGTCCTCCCAAAATTCATATGTTTAAATACTAATGTGATTCAGATAAGATATGGGGTTTTGGGGAGGTGTTTAGGTCATAAGGGTGGGGCTAGTAAACAGGACTAGTGCTCTTATAAAAGAGAAACTACAGAGCTTTCTAGAGTTTCTGCCATATGAGGATACAAGAAGCCTGCACCCTCTTACAGAGCTCTTACCAACCATGCTGGCACTCTGATGTTGGATTTCCAGGCTGCAGAACTATGAGAAATATATTTCTGTTTATAAGCCACCCAGTCTGTGGTATTTTGTTATACCAGCCTATATGGACTAAGACACCTTCTGAAGGCTCTAGGGGAGAATCTATTTTCTTGTATTTTCCAATTTCTAAAGGGTGCTTGCATTCCTTGGCTTAAAGTCCCCTTCTTCCATCTCCAAAGCCATAGTTTCTTATCATTCTGACCTTTTTTCCATCATCATGTCTGCATCTTTGACCACAGCCAGAAAAGGTGCTCCTCTTTTTAAGGACTTGTGTGATAAGGATGAATTCACTCAAATAAGTCAGGATAACCTCTCCCCTCCCCAATCCCAAGATCCTTACCTTAATCACATCTGAAAAGTCTCATTTGCCTAGAAAGATAACATATTCACAGGTTCCAGGGTTTAGGATGTGGACATACCAGAGAAGCCATTACTCTATCTTCCATTATTATCTTTCTGAATCTCAAGTGTCTCACCTGTATAACAGGAGAAATAACAATTCCTACTTTATAGCGTTATAAGAATAAAATGTGATTATACATACAAAGAAGCTGGCCCAGATCTGAATGCAACTGTTAGCTACTCTCATAAATAATAATATATTCCTTCTGTGCCTACTCACTTTTTAAAAAATATGCTTTCTACTACCACAAAATTATTGGGGTCATTGATTTTGAACCCTTCCCTATAACAGGTTCTTTTCTAGTTCTCAAAGGAAAAAATTTTATGTTTCTGTAAGTTAATCTTAAATCTATCATAAGCATTTGTCTCCCCTTTAAGTAAACAGGAGAGGTTTTACTTGTACAAATGAACTTTTCTAAACTACCTCGCATAAATGGGTCTTAAACCTCTTCAAAATTTCTCTTATTACCATTCATGGTTACTTTTCAATCTAAATAAACACTAAAATTCATCATAAACATTCACATGTGTCCTTCTCCTAGGCCCAGAGCTGGAAGTGGTGAGGCCGCTAGCCAATCACCTGCTGCTTTCAGAGGATCTGGCTTACAGCACAACCAGATTGTCAAGGTTCACCTAGAGGATTACCTGCTAAGTCACAAGCTTAAAGAAAACAATCTGGAGTTACCCAAGAGGAAACAACCCACTTATCTCCAGACTCTCCACACAGACTATATTAAATTTTCCATAACGAAATTTACTGCAGGACTGAGAACAAACATGTGATATTTCTGCTGAAATTTTTTGATATTTGAAACTGTCTTTGACAAAGGAGCTTAAATCATAGGTGCAACTCCCTATCTCTTAGGAAAAACTCATTTTTTCCTTTTGGGAAAACTGGTCATCTAATTGTTCCAGGTACAAAGGAAAAATATGTTCAAAACACAGGACCCATCTATTAAACTAGAAATTGCTTATTTTCGAGATTTTTTAAATGCTGTGCTTGATATCAAACTGTGGAGTTTATTTTAGCACGAACTGCTGTGACATTTTTAAATCAATAAAACACAAGTACTCAAACTAGTAGAGAAGGGAAAAAGAAATGAAAGATGGAATAAAAACTTTCTTAACAATTTCTAAACTAAATATAGATTTGAATAGCAATCGTAGAGCCAAAATGGTAATGAACTCTCAGAGAAATATTTAGCATTTTTCCCAATACTTGGTAGTTATTGTATTAGGTGTACAACATAGGAATTTAGGAAGCAAGTAGACTTCAGCCAAATAGATTTGTGTAGTCAACATACACAGATGCTAAAAAAGAAAGCATGTTTTGTTTGAAAAGGGCACTTCAATTCCCATCTCTGCCCATCAGGTGGAAAGGAAAATATATGAGGATATCAATTGTGAAATGTCAGCATACTAAGTAGGGTATATAGCTCAAGTTTCTTGAAATGAAAGGAAAAAATCTCATTGAATACTATTAGGAAGTCCATCTGCTGCAGAGCTATACTGTACTTGCCTGCGTTCTATAAAGCTGCTCAGGGAGCATGTGCAGAAGCACTATCTCAATACATCGCCCCATCACCACCCACAGCTGTTCGTGGGAGTGCAGGAGAGAAATGAATGTACTAAAGAAATGAATTTAGAAATAAAAAAAGAAGTGCTTCAGAATTCAAATAAGCAAAAGAAAGGAGCTGAAGCAAATGATACGGTAACCTTATCCCATGAGACAAGAATGCATGAAGGAATGAATATTATAAGAATTTTTACTAAGCTTAAACATACTAGGAAACATAAAAAGGGTCTGGGTGTTTTGTTATCACCATCAAAGGGGGGGAAATGAGTTAGTCCAAAGTGACAGTGCTGGCGGCAGATAATGAAAGCTTGAAATTGAAATGGTGATAAACTCTGTGTGTAAGTCCTCTAGATTAGATGAATATTTATTACAGTTACATTTCAGATTCTACTAAAGAACACATTCTATCTTAAAGAATAATTTTGAAAGCCCTCGTCTTTTTATTTCAAAAGAAAAAAAGTATATAATGTACATGGATGAATCTGAATTCACAAATGGCAATAGTCACAATATCTTAACATGTTTCTCAACCCAAAGAACCCCCTAATCACTTCCCAGATTTAACAAGATGACATCAAACTATAAACAGGATCATTTTGCACATGGTATCACAGCTACCTCTATGGAGAAAGCAGAGAGGAATGACACAGCTCAAACGAGCCTGTGACAAGGAAAAGTGCAACCAAACTACCTGGAGTATCTGCGTGAACATCCTAAGCTAACCATGTGTGAAATTTAGCCAAAATCCTGCTGTCCATAACAGGTATTTCAGCTTTTCTTAGAATGTTAAGATGGCTAGTTACTTTTAAAGATAGGATACTGTCATTTGAAGTGGATTTTGCTTTAAAAAGATGGTGTCGATGTATTACTACACAGCTCTAAAAGTGAACGAGCACCCAAGTGCAACAAGGGTTCTCAGGAAGATATATTTTCAGTACTGACCTGGCCAAGTCTAAGACTGTGGGAAATATATTGAGGTTTGATTTGATGTTTGTCTCAAGAAAAAAAAAAAAAGGAGCAAGGAAACAAAGACAAAAAAAAAACCCTCTCTCATTATATCAATGACAAGATAGTAGCATTTGTTTCTGTGTAATCAATGGAGTGATTACTTGTACTGTAGCATATATTTCATTAATCTATCTTATTAGACCAATGATAACTTGGATTAAAATTTATAGCCCACAAAGTACAGTGCTTTGAGAGTATAAAAAATGTGTCCCATTAATGAAATCCAAAACTTTTGTTTTCCCTTAATCATTTAGATAATTTGTCTAAAACATTGCCCTCTTCTACTGCATTTTGTTAAGTATAGCTGAATAAATTTGATTTATTTTTCAATTGTGCCTCCCCCATCATTTCATATTAATCTGCCATCATATTTTTCAGACCAGAGAAGTAAAAAACACACTCTATATTTTAATAATATAAAATGATGGCAGGAAAACATCAAAAAGCAAAATATTCTTTATTTTTTTCTCTCTTTCCTCTTCATCAGTTTAGAAAACACATACACATACAGAAACACACATACCCACACAACAGAAGCCTGTCTTGAGCTTTTAATTAGTTAATCTCCCAAACAGGTAAGTCAGTGCTGTTAAGTGCTGTTCTGGTTTCAAATAATGACCTGAAAATGACTGCCTGGGGTTGGATTACCTATTGTCTCATCAACATGCATCCCTATTGCTACAGCATGAAATGAGAGAAAAATAATATACAATGAAGACAGGAGAAATACTATGAAAACAAAATGCACACAATTTTTTTGTTTAAAAGCCTTGGCACTGACCATCTTCTCCCCAGACACTATTTCATCACACACTTTGTGATGGTCATGTAAGAGCCACACTCTTGAAACATCCTCATCTAGCACAGATTTTGTATGTGCTTCTGCTTTGCATGCAGACTCTTACATTTGGATAGCCTGGAGTACTTATTAAAAGTTAAGACTCCCAGAACTCAGAAGATTCTGAGGCAGCAGGTATAGTTTGGGGCCCAGAAATTTCCAAACACTATCCCATCCAGGGCGTCTATGGATCCTATATGAAGAAATGCTGCCCCAGAGACTGTGCACTACACCATCATCTGTTTATCACAAGAAAGACTTCCTGCATATTCTTTACACCCCAATAAGGCACAAGAAAGTCAGCCACAATTTTGCCTTACTACCTGCTGTATGGTGATGCTAATACCACCTACCCCAAACTGAACCTTCAATGACAGGACCTCAGTAACTCCAGAAGTAATTCATTCCATTTTTGAACAACTCTGACTTTACTCTTCTTACATTTGCATATAAGTCTTTGTTCTAACCTTTGGAACCATATTCTATAACGACTATTTTGCTCCAATAAGCCTTCCAAATGACAGTTTTGGGGTACAATGTAGACAGTCTCACCCAGAGGATTGGCAGGGGCTCAAACCCAGTGAAAATGCTCTGGCAGTCAGAGGAGATTGCTCATTCTTATAGAGAGAAGGGAGATTTAAGCTATTTGAGATTTGAAGAAAGCTGCCTATGTTTATACAACATATAGACAATGAGAATAGAGAATGGAAATACCAAGTGAGAGTATCTTTGCCAAAGATATAGAATACACATGAAAAAATAAATTCAAATGATATGGAAGTTAAGAGTGAAAAGGTCAGGTCTCTTCCCTGGTCTAACCTGCTGGCCCTATTCTTCAAAAACAGTTACTTCTACACATTTATGCTTAGTTATCTTACTGGCTAACATCACCACGATATATGTGTGTGTGTACCTCTCTGTTCCTAAATGCCTGACAGTGTTCCTCGTTTCCTCACCAGGAAAGATGCGAAATTTGGGCACTCACCTTGCTCTGCTCTTCCTCTCTCTCCTCCACCTAACATGCATTTGTGTTATCCCAGTGGTTGCCTCTATGACTTTAAATTATGTAGTTAAATTTCTAGCTCTGAATTAATTATCTTGGGCAGTGTCTAAAGATGCTATGAAAAATGTTGAAATTAGTACATATCTTTCTTAAAGGTAAGGTGTTAAAAATGTTTTCTTAATCACTAACTTATGTTTTAGGTGACTGACCTGAGGCAAATCTACTGAAATCATTCTCTCTTCTATTCATAGGCAGTAGTATTACTGACATGCATACTGTGGAGAATTGTTATAAAGTTTCTAAAACCTTATATGTGACAAAAATATAAATTTGTAGAACACATACACACTGGATTGACTGTCTAATACATTTTCATTCCAACAGATAGTCCTACTTTCTTGTAACTTTGATATGACACATGATTTTAACTCACACAATGTGACTCTTATCTGTTCCTAAAGAATTTATGCACTATCTTAAGGCTTCTGGAAAAACATCTATTTCAGCCCCATAGAAACCCTTCTTTTTGACAGGGTCCTTGATTTCAAAGCAAACTTCATTGATAGCATCCAAGAGTAACAAAACATTTACTGCAAAAAAAGTCATCAGCAACTAGTGTCCTAGGACAAAGCCAAGCTACCAGTTCTAAAAGAATGATTGTTTCCAAACAACCTCACCGGTTAGTCTTGGCTGGAGAATAAATGATGGAAATTTACACAAAAGCTAACATGTAATGAAAGAAATGCTAGAGCCTTAAGCAGGTACTTAATGCATCACAACAGTAAAAGATATGGCACTGTTGTAACACAGGTACTAAACCACAATTGCAGAGTCACTTATCAATCACACACTATTATACCCATAGGGGAGTGATTATTTTCATTGTTGTTTTGAGTAATGATGTAGGCAGTGAATCAAGGAGACAGAGAAACAACACTGCAATTACAAACCAAAGAACAATTTTCACAAGAATTCTATGTCATATACAACCATATCACACATGCAATTGTCTTTTTTTCTACCACATTTGCACTACACAGAGAAAAACTTCCAGTATCACAAAGGCTAATTGTTCGTGGAGGTCATCAAGATGGGACCAGTTGACCAGTGAGGAATTAAGAGACCCCACCTCCCCACCTTCATCAACTCCCCAATCCCATCCTTGGAATGTGCTACCTTTCCTTCTCCCAGAAGCTGCTCCAAGGATACATCCTTGAGATAGTAGTGGGGCGTTGAGGCTATCTGGACTGGGTATGTGACTGAACTCAGTTAGGGCCTCTATATGCACGTTTTTAAGATTCTCATGGGTGAGTATGAAGATCTACTCATCTTCAGGCCACCCCAGAGAAGCCTCTCATATGTAACTTCCCTTGCTTATTAAACCTGTCACCTACCAATCTGGACTGGCCTGTCTCTTTCTTTGGCTTCTCCTTGCCCTACGTATATGCGGGGCCAGTTTGCAAACCCACACTAATTTGGTATGTTAAACTTTTATTTTCTTGCATTTGAGTCTTTAATTTTCCCAGTAGGAAGTTACTGTCTTATAGAAAATATAAAGCATTAACTAGTTATACAGTGCCCTAAAGAATTTATTGTAAGACTTTTGGAAGAAGGTAAACCTTTTATATGTTTATAAAATCATGCACTATTATGATATTCATAATGATACCATAAATAAATGTATCCTAATGGTGTAGGCTATTTAATTCCAAAGTCATTAAGAAATTAATAAGAAATATTATAATATATCATACAATCATAACATCGAAGTTTAAATAGATATGTTTATTATCTAAAGAAAACTTAACAGGATGCTCAAACAGTGAGATTAAAACAATATCCCATGAGGTTGAGTTCAAATATTTCATAAGCACTATCCAATGGATATTATGCAGAGGGGAAAAGCCACATTAGCAAAAACAAAGACATGTGGGATGGAAAAGACTAAGGTAAAATGTGATTCATAAAAAATATATATCAGTTAAGTCCAAAATATTATATAAGACAAAAGAAAACACTTTATATATGTATATATACATATATGTTAAATACACCATCTGCCATAAATCGGCAGAAATTAAGTTTCAAAGATTTTATAAATTGTTGGCTTTGTAGGCAGAAGATAGGATTATAGCTGAATGTTTTTAATTTAAATAATAGTGACTTCAAAAGTGAGAATCTATTTTTTTTTAAAGCGTAATTCACAACATGATGGTTTGGAATTACTTAATATGTAAAGAAGAATGTCCTGATTATGTGCTAGACATTGTCAAATTCTAGCTTGGTCTACAGTTTAGATTTTCCCAAGAGGAAGAAAAAATAATGGCTAACATAATTCAAAACCCTAATCCTAAATGAATTTTTTCAGCTTCCTATCTATTCATGAATCAGAGACCTGCTCCTAGAATTTATTCAAGTTAAAAAACACTTCCATGCTCCAGGACTATTTGATACAATGGTTTTTCATTATTCACAGCACAAATAGGTACCAAATGGTAAAGAATTCCACAGTTGCACATATTATTACCAAAAGCAAGAAATCACAATTCATAAATATACAATTATGACCGATTTAGCATTTCATCAGAAAGATTATAAATTTGAAAGTGCAATGGACCCTCATGTTAGTCCGTAATTTGTACTAGCACCTGGTGAATATTTTTCGATGTTAATATTCTTCATTTCAACAATTTCTCACTGCATCCTCTATACACTGTTAACTTGTCCAAAATACTTAGTAACTACAGCTACTATTTACTGGGAAATGTAACCCTAAAGAATAGGTCGAAGTTACCACTTAGTGATTATCACAAATACATTCAAGCTAATGTTAATTAAGGGTTATTCATAATTGCTTCATGAGATTTGAAGTTAAGTTCTCACAGTGGTAATTCTTCTATTGGTAATATTACTCAGATTGAATTTTCCAATTCTTGTCGTTTTCGGTATTTTGTCACAAAGATCAGGAAAACATAGATGGTTCAAAGGACAGAGGGAGAAAAGTAGAATTATTTTAAAGGTGAAGGTAAAAACTGGATGCTCTCAGTACAGGTCTGAAGGTTCAATATACACTTTCCAAAGCGACTTTAAGAAGAAAGCCAAAGATAAAATTAGTGTCCTAATCTAAGATGTGCCACTATCTCTGAAAACAAGCATAATTAAATTCTCTGATCCTCAGATACACCTTTGTTAGCACACCTCTGAGCTACACCTTTGTTAATGCTATTCCCCTCTGACCCACAGCCAGTTAAAGCATGTCCAACCTTCATGGTCAAATAATGCCCAACTTCTTCTGTTTATTCCTGACTGAATATTAGGTCAATATTGATGTATTTCTACTTTGATCACATGAGAGTTTAGATAACTCAATTTATCCCAGAATTATGTAGACTTTATTTTTTAGAGCAGTTTTAGGTTCGTGACAGAAGGTAGAGAAGTTTCCCATATACCCCTGCCCATACACATGCATAATCTCCCCACTTATCAACACCCCACACCTGAATGGTACATTTATTACAACTGATGAACCTAAATTAACACATCATCACCCAGAGTCCATGATACACATTATGCTTCACACTTGCTATTGTACATTCTATGAGTTTAGACAAATTTATATTAATATGTATCCATTACTATAGTATCATACTCAGTAATTTCACTGCCCTAAAAATCCTTTGTGCTCTATTTACCCTTTCCTTCTCACTAACCCAGTACAACCACTGATATTTTTTTATCGTCTTTATGTTTTGGTCTTCCCAAGAATGGCAATAGTTGGAATCATAGAGTATGTAGCTTTTTTAGATTAGGTCCTCTCACTTAGGGATATGCATTTAAGGTTCCTCCATGTCTTTTCATGGCTTCAGAGAGCATTTCTTTTTGGCAATTATGAATAAAGCTGTTATGAACATATGTGAACAGGTTTTGTGTAGACTGTTTTTGTCTCCTTTTGGTAAGTAGTAAGGAGTGTGAGCGCTGGATCTTATGGTAAGTATGTTTAGTCCTGTAAGAAACCATCAAACTGTCTTAAATGTCTAGAGCATTTTGTATGACTACCAGTAATGACAGAAAGTTACTGTTGCTCCACATTCTCACCAGTATTTGGTGGTGTCACTGTGCTGGATTTTAGCCATTCTAATAGGTAAGAAGTGAGTGGTATCTCATTATTGTTCTAATTTATATTTCCTTGCTGTCTTATTTAGGAAATTTTGGAAATGCACATTTCCCTGATACCTTATCTTTCCATATGCTTATTTGCCGCCTATCTATCTTCTTTGGTAAGCGATCTGTTAGGTCCCTGGACTGTTTTTTATTTTAATTTATTTTGGTACCATTAATCTACAATTACATGTGTAATATTATGGTTATTAAACCACCCCTTCATCAGGTCGCCCCCCACCAACCCCATTACAGTCACTGTCCATCAGCATAGTGAGATGCTATGGAATCACTACTTGTCTTCTCTGAATTGTACAGCCCTCCCCCGTGTCTCCCCAACAATACGTTTGCTAATCGTAATGCCGCTTTTACCCTCTTATCCCTCCCTTCCCACCCATCTTCCCCAGTCCCTTTCCCTTTGGAAACTATTAGTCCGTTCCTGGGTTCTGTGAGTCTGCTGCTGTTTTGTTCCTTCACTTTTTTTTCTTTGTTCTTATACTCCACATATGAATGAAATCATTTGATACTTGTCTTTTTGGACTTGGCTTATTTCACTGAGCATAATACCCTCTAGCTCCATCCATGTTGTTGCAAATGGTAGGATTTGTTTTCTTCTTATGGCTGAATAATATTCCATTGTGCATATGTACAACATCTTCTTTATCCATTCATCAACCGATGGACACTTAGGTTGCTTCCATTTCTTGGCTATTGTAAATAGTGCTGCGGTAAACATTGGGGTGCATATGTCTTTTACAAACTGGGCTGCTGCAGTTTTAGGGTAAATTCCTAGGAGTGGAATTCCTGGGTCAAGTGGTATTTCTATTTTCAGTTTTTTGAGGAACCTCCATACTGTTTTCCACAGTGGTTGAACTAATTTGCAGTCCAACCAGCAGTGTAGGAGGGTTCCCTTTTCTCTACATCCTCGCCAACATTTGTTGCTGTTTGTGTTTTGGATTTTTGCCATCCTGACTGCTGTGAGGTGATATGTCATGGTGGTTTTAATCGGCATTTCTCTGATGATTAGCAATGTGGAGTATCTTTTCATGTGCCTGTTGGCCATCTGAATTTCTTCTTTAGAGAAGTGTCTATTCATGTCCTCTGCCCATTTCTTAACTGGATTATTTGCTTTTTGTTTGTTAAGGTGCGTGAGTTCTTTATATATTTTCGATGTCAACCCTTTATCACATATGTCATTTATGAATATATTCTCCCACACTGTAGGAGGTCTTTTTGTTCTACTGATGGTGTCCTTTGCTGTACAGAAGCTTTTCAGCTTGATATAGTCCCACTTGTTCATTTTTGCTTTTGTTTCCCTTGTCCGGGGAGATTTGTTCATGAAGAAGTCGCTCATGTTTATGTCCAAGAGATTTTTGCCTGTTTTTTTCTAAGAGTTTTATGGTTTCATGACTTACATTCAGGTCTTTGATCCACCTTGAGTTTACCTTTGTGTATGGGGCTAGACAGTAGTCCAGTTTCATTCTCCTACATGTAGCTGTCCAGTTTTTCCAACACCAGCTGCTGAAGAGGCTGTCATCTCCCCACTGTATATCCAAAGCTCCATTATCAAATATTAACTGACTGTATATGTTTGGGTTAATGTTTGGATTTTCTATTCTGTTCCACTGGTCTGTGGGTCTGTTTTTGTGCCAATACCAAATTGTCTTGATTACTGTGGCTTTGTAGTAGAGCTTGAAGTCAGGGAGCATAATTCCCGTTTTATTCCTCCTTCTCAGGATTGCTTTGGCTATTCGGGGTCTTTTGTGGTTCCATATGAATTTTAGAATTATTTGTTCCAGTTCATTGAAGAAAGCTGTTGGTAGTTTGATAGGAATTGCGTTGAATCTGTAGATTGCTTTAGGTAGTATAGCCATTTTGACAATATTTATTCTTCCTAGCCAAGAGCATGAGATGCATTTCCATTTCTTAGTGACCTCTTTAATTTCTCTTGGGAGTGTCTTGTAGTTTTCAGAGTACAGGTCTTTCACTTCCTTCGTTAGGTTTATTCCTAGGTATTTTATTCTTTTTTGATGCAATTGTGAATGGTATTGCTTTTCTGATTTCTCTTTCTGTTAGTTAATCATTAGTGTATAGGAAAGCAACAGATTTCTGTGTGTTAATTTTGTATCCTGCAACTTTCCTGAATTCAGATATTAGTTCTAGTAGTTTTGGAATGGAGTCTTTAGGGTTTTTTATGTACAATATCATGTCATCTGCAAATAGTGACAATTTGACTTCTTCTTTACCAATCTGGATGCCTTGTATGTCTTTGTTTTGTCTGATTGCCATGGCTAGGACCTCCAGTATTATGTTGAATAACAGTGGAGAGAGTGGGCATCCCTGTCTTGTTTCCGATATTAGATGAAAAGCTTTCAGCTTCTCACCATTAAGTATGATGTTAGCTGTGGGTTTGTCATATATGGCCTTTATGATGTTGAGGTACTTGCCGTCTATACCCATTTTGTTGAGAGTTTTAATCATGAATGCATGCTGAATTTTGTCAAATGCTTTTTCAGCATCTATGGAGATGATGATGTGGTTTTTGTTCTTCTTTTTGTTGATGTGGTGGATGATGTTGATGGATTTTCAAATGTTGTACCATCCCTGCATCCCTAGGATGAATCCCACTTGATCATGGTGTATGATCCTCTTGATGTATTTTTGAAGTCGGTTTGCTAATATTTTGTTGAGTATTTTTGCATCTACGTTCATCAGGGATATTGGTCTGTAATTTTCTTTTTTGGTGAGGTCTTTGCCCGGTTTTGGTATTAGAGTGATGCTGGCTTCATATAATGCGTTTGGAAGTATTTCCTCCTCTTCTATTTTTGGGAAAACTTTAAGGAGAATGGATGTTATTTCTTCTCTATACGTCTGTTAGAATTCAGAGGTGAATCCTTCAGGTCCGGGGGTTTTGTTCTTGGGTAGTTTTTTGATTACCGATTCAATTTCGTTGCTGGTGATTGGTCTATTTAGTTTTTCTGTTTCTTGCTTGGTCAGTCTTGGAAGGTTGTATTTTTCTAAGAAGGTGTCCATTTCTTATATGCTTTCCAGCTTGTTAGCATATAGATTCTCATAATATTCTCTTATAATTCTTTGTATTTCTGTAGTGTTTGTCATTATTTTTCCTTTCTCATTTCTGATTCTGTTTATGTGTGTAGATTCTCTTTTTCTTTTTATGAGTCTGGCTAGGGGTTTATCTATTTTGTTTATTTTCTCAAAGAACTAACTCTTGGTTTCATTGATTTTTTCTATTGTTTTATTCTTCTCAATTTTATTTATTTATTCTCTGATCTTTCTTATGTCCCTCCTTCTGGTGACTTTTGGCCTCATTTGTTCTTCTTTTTCCAATTTCAGTAATTGTGTCTTTAGACTATTCATTTGGGAATGTTCTTCCTTCTTTAAATAGGCCTGGATTGCAATATGCTTTCCTCTTAGAACTGCCTTTGCTGCATCCCACAGAAGTTGTGGCTTTGTGTTGTTGTTGTCATTAGTCTCCATATATTCTTTGATTTCTGTTTTGATTTGTTTGTTAACCCATTGATTAATTAGGAGGATGTCGTTAAGTGTCCATGTATTTGTGAGCCTTTTTGATTTCTTTCTAAAATTTATTTCTAGTTTTATACCTTGGTGATCTGAGAAGTTGGTTGGTAGGATTTCAATATTTTTGAATTTACTGAGGTTCTTTTTGTGGCCTAGTATGTGGTCTATTCTGGAAAATGTTCCATGTGCACTTGAAAAGAATGTGTATCCTGTTGCTTTTGGGTGTAGAGTTCTGTAGATGTCTGTTAGGTCCATCTTTTCTAGTGTGTTGTTCAGTGCCTCTGTGTCTTTACTTATTTTCTGTCTGGTTGATCTGTCCTTTGGAGTGAGTGGTTTGTTGAAGTCTCCTAAAATGAATGCATTGCTGTCTATTTCCTCCTTTAATTCTGTTAGTATTTGTTTCACATCTGCTGGTGCTCCTGTGTTGGGTGCATATATATTTATAATGATTATATCCTCTTGTTGGACTGACCCCTTTATCATTATGTAATGTGCTTCTTTATCTCTTGCTACTTTCTTCGTTTAGAAGTCTATTTGTCTGATACAAGTACTGCAACACCTGCTTTTTTGTCCTTGTTGTTTCATGAAATATCTTTTTCCATCTCTTCACTTTTAGTCTGTGTATATCTTTGGGTTTGAGGTGAGTCTCTTTTAAGCAGCATATAGATGGGTCTTGCTTTTTTATCCATTCTGTTACTCTGTGTCTTTTGATTGGTGTATTCAGTCCACTTACATTTAGGGTGATTATCGATAGATATGTACTTATTGCCGTTGATGGTTTTAAATTCGTGGTTACCAAAGGTTCAAGGGTTGCTTCTTTACTATTTAACAATCTAACTTAACTTTCTTGTTAAGTTATTGTAAACACCGTCTGATGTCTCTTTATTTCTCTCCCTTCTTATTCTTCCTCCTCCATTCTTTATATACTAGGTGTTTTATTCTTTGCCTTTAGTTAGTGTTTGGATGGTCTGCTTTCTTTGCTATGATTTTATTTTCTCTGGTGACATCTTTTTAGCCTTAGGAGTGCTTCCGTCTAGAGCAGTCTGTTTAAGATATCCTGTAGTGGTGGTTTATGAGAGGCAAACTCTCAGTTTTCACTTGACTGGAAATTGTTTAATCCCTCTGTCATGTTTAAATGATAATCGTGCTGGATATAATTGTCTTGGTTCGAGGCCCTACTGTTTCATTATGTGAAATATATCATGCCATTCTCTTCTGGCCTGTAAGGTTTCTGTTGAGAAGTCTGATGATAGTCTGATGGGTTTTCCTTTGTAGGTGATCTTTTTCTCTCTCTAGCTGCCTTTAATACTCTGTCTTTATCTTTGATCTTTGCCATTTTAATTATTATGTGTCTTGGTGTTGTCTTCCTTGGGTCCCTTGTGTTGGGAGATCTGTGGGCTCCGGTGGACTGCGAGACTATTTGCTTCCCCAGCCAGGGAACGTTTTAAGCAATTATTTCTTCAAAGACACTTGCTATCCCTTTTTCTCTCTATTCTTCCTCTGGTACTCCTATAATGCGAATATTGTTCTGTTTGGAATGGTCACACAGTTCTCTTAATATTCTTTCATTCCTAGAAATCCTTTTATCTCTCTCTGCTTCAGCTTCTCTGTATTCCTGTTCTCTGATTTCTATTCCATTAACAGTCTCTTGCATCTCATCCAGTCTGCTGTTAAGCCCATTGATCGCTTGTCTGATTTCTGCATTGTCTTTCCTCACTTCCCTCACTTCCTCCCTCAGTTCTTGCACATTTCTCTGTAGATCCATCAGCATGGTTATGACTTTTATTCTGAATTCTTTTTCAGGAAGACTGTGCATTTACATCCCTTCAGGCTCCCTCTCTGAGGTTGTCTGGTTGATTTTAGTCTGGACCATATTCCTCTGTCTTTTCATGGCTATAGAAGTGGTCACTGGTCGTTGCCACATATGTCAGCTGGGCTCTTTAAGACTTTAAAAAGAGAAAAAAAAAAGAAAGAAAGAACAAAAAAAAGAAGAAAAAACAAAAAACAAAACAAAAAAAAGAAAAAACAAAAAAAAAACAAAAAAAACCTGCCCACCGGGAGTAGATTCTGTCGGATGCTGTAGGTGGTGCTGTTGCCCCACTATTCCGCAGCCATGGCCACGCCGCTCCGCAGGGCCCTTTATAGCTCTGGTCGGGATTGGAACGAGTGGGAGGCTGTTGATCTCTTTGGGAAGTTGATGTGCGTCCACCCTTCCCCAGTAGCCAGCTAAGGGCTCCAAAACTCCCCAGGACTCCCAGCCTGCTGGGCTGAGTGGGCTGGGATGATCCGGCTCCTCCACTGGGCTCCTGTCTCTTTAAGACAGCTGAGGAAAGCGCGTGCTTTTCTTTCTTTTTTTTTTTTTTCCTTCCTGGGAACCAGCTGCGAGCACCCTGGCACGTTCCCTGCTCAGATCCTGCCCTTCTGTCTCTCCAATCTCCACTGCACTGCGCGATGTGGGTCAGCGCTCCCCGCGCAGATCACCGGGGCTGGCTACTTCGCGGGGTGTACTTCCACTGCCTCCCGGCTCTGAATCCTCTCCTCCTGCCAGTGCGCTGGGGTGGGGGAGGGCTCGGGTCCCGCCAGGTCATGGCTCTGTATCTTACCTGCCTCACGGGGTGCCAAGTCCTCTCAGGTATAGCTGCACGGTGTGCGCTTTCCTGTGTATTCTGGTCTCTTTTAGGAATAGTTGTATTTGCTGTATTTTCATAGATAAATATAGTGTTGGGAGGAGATTTCTGCCACTCTGCTCACGCCGCCATCTTCCCGGTAGCTCGTGTACTGTTTTTTAATGAATTGTTTTGTTTTGTTATTGTTGAATTTTAAAGATTCTCTGTATATTTGAATGAGTTCTTTATTGGTTATGTCTTTTGAAAATTTTCTCTCAGTCTGTTTTTTCATTCTCTTGCCTTGTCTCACAAAGCAGAAGTCTTTAATTTCAGTTAAGTCCAATTTGTCAGTTCTTTCTTTCATGGATTGTACCTAGGTGCTATATCTGAAAAGTCATTGCCAAATCCAAGGTCAGCTAGGTTTTCTCCTATGTTATTTTCCAGGAGTTTTATAATTCTATATTTAACATTTAGGTCTATGATCCATTTAGAGTTAATTTTTGTAAAGGGTAGAAGGTATCTGTCTAGATTCATTTTTTTTTGCATGAGAAGTACAGTTGTTCCTTTACCAAATACACTATGACTTCTTTGTGCCTTCATTGCTTCCTAGATGTTACAGATTGCTTTGATGCTTTCCCTCAAATCATTTCATTTCAATGTAATCCAGTAGGTTCATGTAGAATCTAGGGAAATACTAGAGAAAGATGAAGTTTCCTGGATAAATGGGAGTAGGGAGGAGCACAATATCAATCAACAGGTATTGTGTGACCCTGTTGGTGGGAAATACTTGTGCATACTAGATGTGGTCTTCCAATTAAGGGAAACTAATTTAAGTAATCCACATTCTCTTGGCGCTGTGAGTTACAGTTGGTAAATGTGGAAAGAATGACTGGACAGGCTCATCTTAGCTCCCCTCGCATCCTCTTGAGAGGACACCTTCCTGCAGAGCAGACAAATTTTCCTCTGCCATGCTGTCCATTTTACCTCAATAGGCTTCTTGCATGGGCAAGCCCCAGTTTAGAACAACCTGGGACTAGATGCAGAAAGCTGCGTAATTCTGGAATCCTATTAACAAGCTAACAGATATGAAGCTACTTGCTCTGCCTAACCTGTTAGTAATAAACATTACTTCACATTTACATTGGCCTCTTTATTCCTTTGGGGTTCTTTCTTTAACTTTTTTCAGATGTGGAAAAAGGATGCTACTTGTTAGGGTTCATTTGGGACACCCGCAAACCCATTTTTGTAAAATTCTGTATGTATGCTTACTTAAAAATCTGAAAAAAATAAATAAATCAAAGTGATAAAATTATAGATAATTTAGTTTTGCATATTTACATGTTCCAAACTTTTACTTTATGAACACATAATTAGGAAAAAAGGTTAAACATACATATTTTTAAATATAATGTGGAGTTCCTCAGAAAAATAAAATAGGTTAGCATAGTCCTTACAATAGGTGTCATGTGGAAATGCTCAAAATTCTTATTTTAGGCATATAACAGTGTTTTAATAATGAGCCTCCAAACGGGTCACACGGTTAGGAGAAGCTCACAGGAAGTCTCTTCCCTCCTATATTATTAATAAAAACCCTTCCTAATCAGTTAATGGACTATTGGAGTAATCAAAGAAAACTGCCTTCTTTTAGCAGTTACAGACCACACGACTTTTCAAAAACACATTACCGCATCACATTCCTATGGTAGACAAAAAATTCCTTTGGTCCGGTAGAGCTACATTATGTTTTAATGGTGACATTTTCTTCCAAATATAACTTTCATAGAAGCCGGCAGCTTCAAAGTGCTGGATACAGCAGGCTTGGCATTAGCAGACATTTATTCCCCCTCTGTCACTATATTTCTGCTCACTTAGCTTTGCTTCATTTTGCCCATCCACAAAATAAGAAAAATAACACTTGCTTGTTTCTTAAAAGTGAGAGGAATAAAATAAATTAGAGTCTATGCATGAATGCTATAATTAGATTCTTACAAATAAAGAAAAATATATACACATAAATATTCAGAATTGCTATTACTATAATTAATTTTAGCAATCCATCGATTTAGGCTATTTAATTTTCCTGCTGTTTTTTAACTCAAGATGAGCTTAAAGATGTGACATTTTTCTCCAAATATCACTAACTTTCACAAAACCCAGTAGCTTCAAGGTGCTAGAGGCTGGACAGGTACCAAAATGGTAGAGGAGCAAGCTCTTTGTTTCCAGGAGGGAAGCTGGTATTCTCCAATTTGACAAGAAAAACATTACCCTTGAGAACTTCTTTCCCCAATCAAGAAGTGAAAAATCACTTGTATGTGGCAAGTTAACCAAATAATAGTGGAAGAATGCCAGTTCTAGGAAAAGACATTTTGATGGATGTGAAAGGAATGAAATGAGATGCCTGCTTTATTAAATAGAAGCTGATCTGTGTTCTGCCCACAGCAGAAGTTTACAAAGGAGTAGGACAGTTGTGTCAGGGAACTGAAACCCACAATCGCCCACAGTAGTTTGAAAAGGACAAAAGCACAAAGTTCATAAAGCATAAAGAGCATAAAAACAATAAAAACAAGTGGCATCTGATAAAACACAAGAGATTCAGTAGAAGGGTCATACAGTATGAAGATAGAAAGCAGCAAATTAGGGTCAAGGAAAAAGCTTGTGTTTATGAATTTGAAAACACTGGAAAGACCAGGGAGACAGAGAAAACTCCTTGCAACCTAGCAGGGCTGTAGATGTCAAACAGCTGGGAAAGGTCATCTTAAATAGTGCCTTTGAACGAGTTTTGCTTTGTTGTGGGTTTTTTTATTTTAAAAAACTGAATTAAGGAGCTGGATTTCAGTGTCCTTTTAACAAGCAGGAAGAGGAAATAAGCCATTATTGATAAACAGCATTAGAAGATTGCTCAACTATTCTGCAATAGTTAAGCTTGCAGCTTGCAACTAAACACAGCTGTTGACCTTGGTGAGGGCTGCAGAAAACACGAAGGGTTAAAAATACCATTTGAAATGGGGAGACAGGTTTTGAGGGTTTGTATTCTCTTTTTGAAGTGATCGTTTTGCCTGATTACATCAGAGGCTTAAAGGAGATCAAAAGCTCCAGATGCTATAACCTGCTTTGTTGGAAAGACTTCTAATTGAATAAGGCATGGACAGAATATAATTACATAAGAAGTAATAAAGTCTCTGATCGAGATTTGGAGCAGTAATGTTTGGACTGCTCTAATTCCTTTACTGTCTTCTTTCACAAAAGACATTGCTAATTACAGACATGCATTATCGCCTGTTTAAGATCAGAGGAAAGAAGACCAGAAAAAAATTCGTAGGGACTTTTTCCATATTTATGTTTTTGCTATGAAAATCATATTCACATAAGAAGAAAGTTGGTACAGCATGGATATATGGATATAATGAAAAGGGTTAATATGGCTTCATATATGAATTTATGACAAAGCATTTGGACAGATCTGGTAAAGTCTAATTCCCAACAAAACCAGATGGAACAGCATATCATACAGAGAAACTCATGGGAGTTTTGCTCTAGAATTCAAAAACAAGTACCTATTTCTGAATATTTTTTAGATGTCTATATATTTGCTCTTCCTATCTTGTCCAACACTCGCCAGGTAACTTCTGTGCTTCAGTTTTGAAAAACATAAAATGACAGAACAGTTAAGATGTTTACTTCGAACTCAGTTCTGACAGTCCGTCATCAAAATTATTCCTTAACATCCACAGAGCTCATAACACTACAATGGGTACTTGGATGTACAGATTAAAGAACAGATAGTGTTTTTGAACCAAAGAAAATGCATGGTAATGATTTCAGTGATAACAGGGCAAGTATTTTCAGAGATTCAAACCAGAGACTAGCATTAGAGAAATAAGCCAAATGCAGGAGATATGAGAAGACATTTCTGACAAGAAACCTGATATTTTCTTTTTACTTTGTTGTTACAGATCCTACACAGTAACTCAGCCAGCCTCTCCTTGCTACACACCGCCACCTAAAGGACAGCTGTTAATTGCTAGATAATAACGTGTTTAGTTTCTCATGGCTGAAAGTAAACATCCTAATTAATTTCATGATGCCCCTTTTTTTCATGCAGCATTGAAGTTAAGCATACAAATGCACACTTGATCTTATGCCTATTATCTTAAAACAAAAGTGCTGCCCAGGGTTCCAGACTGTTTTAGGGAAACTGAAAAAGTCCCTGAACATAACATTTCATAGCAAGGCACCTTTTTATTCCTGTTCCATTTCATTTCAGGAAGTAGGTTATTAGGATTAGGTTGCCAAAGACTGTGAATAAGGAATCTGCTAATTGTGATAAATGCAACGTGCAAATGCAGCATGTAATGAATGCTTTTGATGATGGTGGTGGTTGGCAGTAAGAGTACTTTTACCTAAATGTTTCATTAACTGGGATGCGATTAGCCATTGTTTCTCAAGGAACATGTCACCAATGTTTATATTACAAAGATTTTTGGATTTTTCAGACAACTTTTTTGATAACTACAGAAAATGAAAATTAAAGTAAAAAGTAAAAATATGTAAACTCAAGTCTTAGTACCTGCTGAAGGTAAATAAAACAACCAAAACATCATAGTTATTACAAGGATACCATTATGAATAAAAGAACCAATTTGGTTCTTTCAATTTGGTAACAAGAACAGTATGACATTTTCCCTTCATAAAGAATTATCAAATTACTTGCTTGAGAAAAATTGATCAAATCAGGCCAGAAGAGCAGCTTCCACGGCAACCAATGCATTAGAAGATCATAGATTTTAGTATTTTGACTGATATAATTGAGAAAGATTCAATAGTCCTAGATGAACTGAAAGCTAAATATGATCACACTGATCAGTGAAAAGTACAATAAGATTTTTGGTGAAAAGATCAACAACAGATCCCCCAAAATGGGCTGAGAATTTTGTCAAATGGTTTAAACTCATGCTGAACACAGATTAATCAGGAAGAGTTTTATATTGAAAAAAAAAACTCTTCCTTTTCTTCCACAGTAAATGTTTGACTAGAAAGTTCTACATACATCACATATGTGTTATTCATTTCACATTCTTAAATGCACTGCAGTAGCTCCCTACTTACAGGAATCATGCAATGCATCATTTTGTAAACAATATTCTTACAGTACAAATAGTAATTTTCTCTCCTCCAGGTATTTGGTAAATAATGATCTTCAAATATTGAATTTCTTAAAAGTAATACAGCCATAATATGCAAGTGACAAAATACCAGGAGACACTTTCAGAAATTACTTCTTGAGAGTTCAGAATTCAAAGATATAGCACTATAAGAAGGAATTTTTGCAAGCTGAGTCTTATTTTCCTGTATTATAAATAATGAGCATTTGTGAATTGGTCAGACCTACTGTCAGAAAATAAGGATCCTGCAATTCAGGTTCTCAGGTTGAGTTCAGCATAACAAAAATCCAATGGTGTGGCTATACTATGTACTCCAACTTCACACTCTGGGAGGTTAAAATATAGCATTTTTTGTTAGTAGTAAGCTTTTAATAATGTAGCTAAATTTAATTTTTTCATAAATGCTAATTCACACCTGCAATATGCTGCATCATTTTGGATTGGTGTATATATTTTTGTGTGGCTTGCCTTTTGCATCTAACCATAGATGATGTAAAAGACCCTGAAAGAAATAAGGTATCATTTTAAAAACTACAGATGAGAGTCCATTTTTGAGTGGGGATTTCTTTTCATATAATTTCGAGACTTGGTTTGAAGGTAGATGTTTTATTAGGAATACAGAGTAGTAAAAAAATCTAACCTGGATTCTTTATTTTTTCATGGTATTATTGCATGAACTTAAGAAAGATTTTTAAACTCTCTTCTATTTCTCAAAAGGTAATGGTATTTTACTCCAAATTATCTTAAAGATTTAAAATGTTGTGTGTAGGGCTCTTCAAGCCAGAAATCACTTTTGCCTTAAATACTAATTCCCCCAGAAGAAACCCAGAATGATTCCAAGGGAAAGGGTTTGATTCTATTTTGCATTAATTAGTAAATCCCTTCCATTTTGCCACAGGTTCATATTTTAAGAGAAGCCTCATTAACAGCTGTGGTTGTATCAGAAACTTTTACACTTATGATAGAGAAAAAAATACATATTTTGTGCAATGAATTCTGATATTTGCGGTGCTGGTAACAAGCTCTTTACATTTTCATACAGCATTTATATAACACATTGTTTTTGAATAGATCACAATATAAGAATCATTTCACAAAATTTTCACAACATCCCTACCTGGCAGACAGGATATACATCCAAAAGGAAGTACATAAGGGAAAATATAATGATGGCTAAAGTTCAAGTTGGTTCTTAAACTAGTAATTGCTATAAACTCCTTGAGGGTAAGCATAATACCTTATCATCTCATCTCCCCTGCTGAGGACGTTGCTTTGCCTAATTTGAAAAACTAAAATAAAATCATGGCCTTTGTTCCTCCATATCTCTTTTATCCTCACACAGAACAATCTGATTCTACTACAGCATAAGCCATTAAGCCATTATTACATATTTGCATAGAGTTAAATTTCTGAACTAGAATTAAATGCAGTGAAGACCATATATATAAGAGTTCATCTTCTAGGTGACTACCCTTTATATTTAACAAGTACAGTCATTCTCCTTGTTCACTGAGAACTGCAAAATGAAATAAAAATAATTCAGAAGTTTAGGTCATCATCTGAAACACATGATAAGCTAATCAGTATGCTTAGTGATAACTTATTTGAAATTAACCAGAGGCCTATAAAGGTTCATATTCTCAGTCTACTACCACTTCTAATAAATTTTCATGGGACTTAACTAATACCTTCATAAGAAACAAAGAATGCTTCAATTTAAAGGCTTGGATGGAAAGCTGAAAAGACAGTGGAGTAGCTAGTCTTCAAGAGGTCCCAGTGACCTGTACCTCCTGCTTCTCACATCCATGAGTATGCCCCTCCCACCTTGTACCCGGGATGGTCTCTGTGACCAATAGCATGTGGGAGGAATAGTGGTATGTCACTTCAGAGAGTAAGTTACATCTGACTGCTGCTTCCATCTTGGGCACCCTCTCCTTAGGCTCTACCCTTGTTTCTCCTTCCCTCTCTCCTGAGGTCTCCAATTGAAAGCTAACAAGGAATCAAGGTTTCCCAGCAACATGAGTGAGTTTCAAAGTGACTCTGCAGCCTCAGTAGACTCTTGAGATAACTGCAGCCCCTTCTTGATGCAGAGCCACCCAGCTAAGTTACTCCCAGATTCCTGACACTACAGGATAATAAATGCTTGCCGTTTTAAGCTGCTATGTTTGGATATAATTTGTTAACACAGAAATAGATAACTAATACAGATGTGTAGGCATATCTACGGATTTTATATTTTCTACAAAATAAAAGTATGGTTATAGTAGTAAAAATAAAACAAACACACACACACATACACACATCATCTTTTGATCACAAAAGATGATGATTAGAATTTGGTTTTCTAGACTGAGGTTTATGACTCCTAAAGCACAGACTATGGAGAAAGGCTAGAAATCTCGAAAACTCGGTGATGGATATTTTTTCCTATGTTTTTCAAGCCGTGAGGGAGGGAAGAAAATGCACAGAACAAAAGACTGAACTCACAGTATGATGAACAAATATGACATAAAAAGAATAATAATGCTTATTAGACTTGCAAGATGGCGGTATGAGAGGTGAGACGGAGAGCTCCTCCCAAAACCACAAATTGTACAAAAACATAGTTAATACAACTAAACTTAAAGCAGCAACAAGAAAGAAGGCTGAACCAGACTGCAAACAGACCACATGAACAGAGCAGACCTTACGAAAAAGGGTAACATAGGAAAGCCTTAATCTGGTGGGCCCTAAGCCCTCCCCCACCCCAGCTCATGGCAGGAGGAAGAGAAATGGAGCGGGGGAAGGGGTGGAAGCTTGGGACGGCTGAACACCTAGCCCTGGATATCTGCTCTGTGAGAAGAATCCTATAGTGTGTGGTGCTCTGGACGTTGGGGAGCTCGGACAGGTGGAGTGCTTGAGAAATAGACATTCCGGTCGTTTGTGGAGGATGGGACCCACACCCGGCCGCTCTGTGTCAGAGAAAGGTAGGCAGTCTCAGAGGCTTCCTAGCAGTGAGAGGGCTGCTGAAGGGGCGGGATTTGCATGGAGCTTGCTGTGCAGGAGAAAGAAGAGGTGGACAAGGTTGTCAGGGCACGCTCTGCCCAGCTGGTTGGGAACTTTGGGGGGCTTCAGGCGCGCGATCCCCCTGGCTGCCTACTCAACGCTGAGGCCCCGCACTGTGACACACAGCCTGCTGAGCCTTCCTACTGGCCTACAGGCACCTGCTCACAAACCCGCAGTCACTGGGCAGGCATCAGGCCAGTCAGAGGGAGTACCCACCTACAACAACTAGAGACACAAAGCACAGAGGTTTGCACATGTGTGCTTGGCCCACTGGCTCTTACACTGGAGACAGGCACCACAGACGGGAATCAGGAAACAGATCTTTCCTCCATCCAGGCACCAGGTCTGCTCCCCTATGACCCCTAACCTCACTCTAGGGGCTGAGCAGCTCCAGAGACTGGAGTTTCTGTGCACTAGTGGGCATCACAAAGAAATACGAAATGTCAAAAGAACATGGTTCAGACAAAAATCTCAAGAAAGAGGGCCAAATGAAACCGAACTCACCAATCTTCCTAAAAGAGAGTTCAAAATAAAAATTATAAACATGCTTATGGAGGTACAGAAAAATATTCAAGAACTCAGGAACGAATTAAAGTTGGAGATTCAATCATTAAAAAATTCCATATCTGAAATGAAACATACAATGGAGGGATTTAAAAGCAGATTAGACATAGTAGAAGAGATGGTAAATGGAATAGAAATTAGTGAAGACGAATACAAAGAAGCTGAAGTACAGAGAGAAAAAAGAATCTCTAAGAATGAAAGAATTTGGAGAACTGTGTGACCAATCCAAATGGAACACAGAGAGAAAATGGAATAGAAACTGTCACTGAGGAGGTAATTGCTGAAAACTTCCCCAATCTGGGAAAGGAGATAGTCTCTCAAGCCATGGAGGTGCACAGATCTCTCAACACAAGGGACCCAAGGAAGACAAGATCAAGACATATAATAATTAAAATGGCAAAGATTAAGGATAAAGACAGACTTTTAAAAGCAGCTAGAGAGAGAAAAGAGATCACATACAAAGGAAAACCGATCAGGCTATCAGCAGACTTCTCAACAGAAACCGTAGAGGCCAGAGGGAGTGGCATGATATATTTAATGCAATGAAGCAGAAGAGTCTTGAACCAAGAATACTTTACCCTTACCCGGCAAGGTTATTTAAATTTGAAGGAGGGATTAAACAATTTTCAGATAAGCAAAAGTTGAGAGAATTTACCTCCCACAAACTACCTTTACAGTGCATTTTGGAAGGACTCCTATAGATGGAAGTATCCTAAGGGTAAACAGATGTCACCCAAGGGAAGACAAAGAGTACAGAATATGATTCATAACATACAAAGAATGGAGGAGGAAGTAAAAGGAGGGGGAAAAAAAAAGAAACTTTAGGTTCTGTTTGTGATAGTATACGAAGTAAGTTAAATTTGACTGTTAGAAAGTAAGGGAATTCCCTTGAACCTTTGGTAACCACGAATCTAAAGCCTGCAATGCCAATAAGTACATACCTATCGATAATCACCCTAAATATAAATGCTCTGAATGCACCACTCAACAGACATAGAGTCACTGAATGGATAAAAAAACAAGACCCATCTATATGCTGCCTACAAGAGACTCACTTCAAACTCAAAAATATACACAGACTGAAAGTAAAGGGATGGAAAAAGATATTTCATGCAACTAATAGAAAAAAGCAGGAGTTCCAGTACTTGTATCAGACAAAATAGACTTCAAAACAAAGAAAGTCACAAGACACAAAGAAGGACATTGAATAATGATAAAGGGGTCAGTCCAACAAGAGGATATAACTATTATAAATATCTATACACCCAACACAGGATCACTTACATATGTGAAACAAATACTAACAGAATTAAAGGGGGAAATAGAATGTAATGCATTCATTTTACGACACTTCAACACATCACTCACTCCAAAGGACAGATCTACCAGACAGAAAATAAGTAAAGAGACAGAGGAACAAAACAACGTATTAGAACAGATGGACCTAATGGACATCTACAGAGCACTCCATTCAACAAAATTCCACATTCTTTCATGATAAAAACTCTCAACAAAATGGGTATAGAGGGTAAGTACTTCAACATAATAAAGGCCATATATGACAAACCCACAGCCAACATTATACTTAGCAGTGAGAAGCTGAAAGCTTTTCCTTTAAGATCGGGAAGAGGACAAGGATGCCCACTCTCACCACTTTTATTCAACATAGTTCTGGAAGACCTAGCCACAGCAATCAGACAACACAAAGAAATAAAAGGCATCCAGATTGGCAAGGAAGAACTCAAACTGTCCCTGTTTGCAGATGAAATGATATTGTACATAAAAAACCCTAAGGAATCCACTCCAAAACAACTAGATCTAATATCTGAATTCAGCAAAGTTGCGGGTTACAAAATTAATACACAGAAATCTGTTCAATTCCTATACACTAAAGATGAACTAGTAGAAAGAGAAATCAGGAAAACAATTCCATTCACAGTCACATCCAAACGAATAAAATACCTAGGAATAAACCTAACCAAGGAAGTGAAAGACCTATACCCTGAAAACTACAAGACACTCTTAAGAGAAATTAAAGAGGACACTAATAAATGGAAATTCATCCCATGCTCTTGGCTAGGAAGAATTAATATTGTCAGAATGGCCATCCTGCCTAAAGAAATCTACAGATTCAATGCAATCCCTACCAAAATACCAACAGCATTCTTCAATGAACTAGAGCAAATAGTTCTAAAATTCATATGGAACCACAAAAGACCCCAAAAAGCCAAAGCAATCATGAGAAGGAATAAAGCAGGGGGAATTACGTTCCCTGACTTCAAGCTCTACTAAGTTCAAAGCTACTGTAATCAAGACAATTTGGTACTGGCACAAAAACAGACCCATAGACCAGTGGAACAGAATAGGGAGCCCAGATATAAACCCAAGCGTATATGGTCAATTAATATATGAAAAAGGAGCCATGGATATACAATGGGGAAATGCCAGCTTCTTCAACAGCTGGTGTTGGCAAAACTGGACAGCTACATGTAAGAGAATGAAACTGGATTACTGTCTAACCCCATACACAAAAGTAAACTCAAAATGGATCAAAGACCTGAATGTAAGTCATGAAACCATAAAACTCTTAGAAAAAAACATAGGCAAAAATCTCTTGGCCATGAACATGAGCAACTTCTTCATGAACATGGGATAGGGCTAAAATTTGTTTCTAAGCTATCAAGTGACCAAAACAAAGAGAGAAGAATCATGGTTAAGATAAAGGTAAAGCCTGTCCAGGTATAACCCGAATTTCTCCCTGAAAGCCATACTTTCTGTGGCCAAACAGAAAGGTAGTTGTGTGATAAAGTGGTCAGGATCCACTAACAAATTCTTAAAACAGAAACAATGTTGACTTTGTATGTCTTCCCTGGCAAGGGAAACAAAAGCAAAAATGAACAAGTGGGACTATATCAAACTAAAAAAAAGCTTCTGTACAGCAAAGGATACCATCAGTAGAACAAAAAGACATCCTACAGTATGGGAGAATATATTCTTAAATGACATATCCAATAAGGGGTTGACATCCAAATTATTATATAAAGAGCTCACGCACCTCAACAAACAAAAAGCAAATAAGCCAATTAAAAAATGGGCAGAGGAGCTGAATAGACACTTCTCCAAAGAAGAAATTCAGAAGGCCAACAGTCACATGAAAAGATACTCCTCATCACTAGTCATGAGAGAAATGCAAATTAAAACCACAATGAGTTATCACCTCACAGAAGTTAGGATGGCCGCCATTCAAAAGACAAAGAATAACAAATGTTGGCTAGGATGTGGAGAAAGGGGAACCCTCCTACACTGCTGGTCGGAATGCAAATTAGTACAACCGTTGTGGAAAGCAGTATGTAGGTTCCTCAAAAAACTCAAAATAGAAATATCATTTGACCCAGGAATTCCACTCCTAGGAATTTACCCTAAGAATGCAGCAGCTCACTTTGAAAAAGACATATGCACCCCTATGTTTATCGCAGCACTATTTACAATAGCCAAGAAATGGAAGCAACCTAAGTGTCCATCAGTAGATGAATGGATAAAGATGTGGTATATATACACAATGGAATATTATTATTCAGCCATAGGAAGAAAACAAATCCTTCTATTTGCAGCAACATGGATGGAGCTAGAGGGTATTATGCTCAGTAAAATAAGCCAGGCAGAGAAAGACAAGTATCAAATGATTTCACTCATATGTGGAGTATAAGAACAAAGAAAAAACTGAAGGAAAAAAACAGCAGCAGACTCACAGAGCCCAAGAATGGACTAACAGTTACCAAAGGGAAAGGGACTGGGGAAAAGGGGTGGGACGGGAAGGATAAGGGGGAAAAAGGGCTATTACAATTAGCAGACATAATGTAGTGGGGGTGGGGGTGGGGCGTGGGGATAGGGGGAAGGCATTATAACACAGAGAAGACAAGTAGTGATTCTATAACATCCTACTACGGTGATGGACAGTGACTGCAATGGGGTATGTGGTGGGAACTTGATAATAGGGGGAGTCTAGTAACCATAATGTTGCTCATGTAATTGTATATTAATAAAAGCAAAATTAAATTAAATTTAAAAAATTACAGGAAATGCTATCGAGGGAATCTTTTTTTATATAACTTCAGAATTCTTCAAAAGATTTTCTTTCGCACAAAGCATATTCTTTTTATTTTATTCTATGATTCTTATTACTGCCTGAGTTGTAAGAAGGTGACTGATGTTTTCTTTTGAGGCTAGCTCAAATATTCTCTGATGGGATCAATAACACAAATTCTAAGAAATTTAGTGCCCAGTCCCTGCCATGTACTAAGGGACCTAAAATCTTCAAAACACATGACTTATTTTTCTATTATCAAACACATTACTTTGAACTATAGTTTAAAAAAAGACACTATCCCATTTACTTCTTGCACAATCTAACCATGTTACAGAATAAAAGAACTAAGTAAAAATGATTCTAAATCACCTGAAATAATATTTAAAACTAATTAGTATATAAATTTTTAAATGGTTAAGTAGTAATTTTAAATGGCAATCCTTTATATCCATGCTGCCCGCGGGACTTTTTCTCTGTAGGCTCTCTTACATTCATAAGAATACTAGCGTTTAGAGTATTATTGACTGCAAAGAGCCAGCAGAAATACATTGGATAGCACAGCTGATTTTTTTAAAAGTACATTTAACAGGAAGCATTTAAGGTTAAATATTACATGGTTGCCTCCTGAATTAGCAAGATTTGATTTCTGCAATCCAGATTTTTGCCAAATAGAAGACTCATAAATACCAGCCATTCTTATATAAGGCTCAATTGTGATAAATTACCTATATGGAAAACTACCAACTACTCTTTTAGATCAATGTTTCCCAAATTGTGATCTCTGGACCATAGGCATGAGAATCAACTGAGGTGCTATTTAATAACACAAGGTTCTGAACCCCACCCTCTATCTGCTGAGTCAGAACACTCCAAGTAATCCTCACACAACCTAAAATCTGAGAACCTACTTTAGATGTGCTTTATTATATTCTGATCAAGTCAAGACTACCAAAGAGCTACAGAAAGAAAAAGACATACAAACTCAACATTGTTTCTGTTTTAAGAATTTGTTAGTGGATACTGACCACTTTATCGCACAATTACCATTCTGTTAGGCCACAGAAAGTATGGCTTTCAGGGAGAAATTCGGGTTATACCTGGACAGGCTTTACCTTTATCTTAACCATGATTCTTCTCTCTTTGTTTTGGTCACTTGACAGCTTAGAAACAAATTTTAGCCCTATCCCTTATTATACTACACTTTTTAATAAAATGTGTTGAGCCTACTTCAACAGTTTATTTTTAAAGATATATAGATAGTAAACTGACTCAAATCCAGTTTGGTAGAGAAGTGGAATATAAATTCATAGATAGGTCAATACATCAATAATTCAATCCTTACCTTGAAAGCCAAATTACACAGTTAACTGTTAATTAAAATATATATGCCTTATCTTACTACACTGATGGACAGTGACTGAAATGGGGTATGGGTGGGGACTTGATAATATGGGTCAATGTAGTAACCACATTGTTTTTTCATGTGAAACCTTCATAAGAGTGTATATCAATAATACCTTAATAAAATATATATATATATATATACCTTATAACACATATTTTACATAGGTCTCCCCCATCTTTTCCTTTAAATTGTTAAAAATTATTTTCTTTTCTTTTTCCTACCCTCCATATCCCAGAACTGGTGCAAACGTACCCCTGAAAAATTGAGGATTAGATAAGTAGGGGGGAGCTGGGATGTAGCCACCAAAGGTAAAGCAGAGTTTTCAGGAACAGAGGAGGGGCCACTGAAAAGGTACACACTGAGCTGTAAACCATAGTCCTTTGTATGTGATTATTTAAGCAACAATCTACTTAATAAAACCAGTACCTAGCCCATACCTTTTCCAAAAAGTATATGAGAAATATCTGTCATGTGCCAAAATCCTGTGTTTTGTATACTGTGTCAGTATACTGTGTTCCTCTGACACTATTATATTAGTCAGCCATATGTGGTCTGATATTAGCTGCTAATCTTGTATATCACGTCAGGCTAATTCCGGGTGATCACTTTCCTTCATTGCCTTCAGTAAGTGCTCAAACCAGTGCTTCACAAATGATCTGTGGCGATCAACTAGTCTGTTTTATTTTGTTTTTTTTAATTTCTAATCTATCATGGACTGGAATTTTCTAAAATACAATAAAAGTGATTTGTTAGAAAATGAAATAAAATAAAAAGCAATATACAAAGTCAATTTAATTATTTTAACTTAAAGATATTTTAAGATTATTATTAGATTCAATAGATGTAAAATTCCCAGACAAATGCCTACAAACATTTCTAAAATGTTCGCTCTCTTTCTGTCTTAACCATGTGGAGCCATAACATTCTGCAGACAAGAACTGTCTGTGGACCAACTTTTCAGAACTTTCCATAAACAATTCCTGTAATACTTCCCTACTAGGTTATAGTTTACAGACTCCATTTCCTATAATTTTTTAGAAAAGGGACTATGCTAATTCCTCTAAATTTCTTTAACCTTTTTCTCCTCCTTATAGTTACTAAGTAACCACTAAAAATGCATTAGCAATCACAGAGGCAAATCCCTTCAGAAGTGTTATGTTATAACTGGACCCAAAGCTAATTAGAATAGCTAAAAGCTCTTCTCAACTTTGGCCCTAATTTGGGACATCACTTCCTTTTACCACTGTTTTTTCTAAGGATTTCAATTCAAAGATGGTTACCTTCATTCAGCAATATCAGATTCTTCTCCCTTCAGAAGACAAGGAAAACAATACTCCTAATCTCATTCCAGTTGGGCAAGACTGTGTGATTAGATCTAGCCCAAGGACAGTGAGGAGACCTTGGGTTATTCTCCTTTTTCTCTTCCTTGGACTAATTAAAGACAAACAAACAAGCAAAACACAAATAAACTAACCCTCCCCCCACAAAAAAAAAGAATAACCACTTGTTCTAATAGGTTCATCCGTAATATATAGTAGAGGTGTCCTCAATTGTTCTGAGTCCCGGAATGACTGTGTAAAGCTGAACCCACCACTCACCTGCACTAAAAACAAAGCATGAGCAGGAAATAAACCTTTGTTGTATTAAGTACCTGAGATTTCAGAATTAATTGCTACTGTAACATAATCTAAGCTATCCTGAAGATGTGAAACTTAAGTTGAGGCCCTAAGTATGATATGTTGTTATCTGGAAGAAGAGGAAAAACCAGCACTTCAGGCAAAAGAAACTGCAGAGGTTGTCCAGAAGGCTGGAAAACATGGTGACTAAAATATGCATAGAGACCAAACTTCCCTTCATGAGTTTAGTGAGCCTCACGCCTTTTGATATACCTACCTTGACACAATTTCTTTACCTCTTGGTACTGGGTCCCAGTGTTAGATTCCTCTCTGTGGTTTTAGATCTCTCATGACAACTCATCAATGTCCTGGAGGGCACACATTCTTCTGCAGTAGTTCTGGACTCACCCATTGCTTGAGGGCCTCATGTTTATTGCATGCTTGGCACATAGAAATGCCTAGTAAATAGCTGATAACTGACCGAAATAGTTTGCATAGATCTACAACATGGTGTAGTCTATTCTCATGCAAAAAACAAAAACTAAAAATCTTAAAGCTATTTGAAATTCTATGATTTTCTAAATTGTGTTCACATTTCTTCTTTCCCAAGGGTAAAGGAATATCAGTTATTATAATCAAATGCAGAGAAAGCAACATGAATCATTGAAAAAAATCAATTTTTAAATAGTAAAAGAAATGCCATTTTATTATTGCCAAATACAATAACACAAATTAATAGAATAGCAACTTACGGAAGCATTCTACTAGTCCCTTTTTGATGACTCAGTGTCCCAAATATCTATGGGATACCACCTGTATGCCTAATTACAGAAGTATAGTAAATACTCTTTAATGTCTGTGCTACAAATCTTGAAGAACACAAAATCATTTAACAAAATCACTGTCCTCAACATGCTTAGCCAGATAGACTACAAGTTATTAGAGATTACCACTGAGTCAAAATACATTGATGAAAGTTAATATATTTGCATTGGCATACTCATTTATTTTGTTCAAATACATATAACAAAATTAATGAAAACACTTTATTCTGAAATTCGTTGACTTTATTTCCAAATATTTTTCTGTATTACTATTTCATATAATAAATTTCCCCTTTGTGAAAGGTACTGAGAAATAAAATTGACTTAAATTTGGACATACCTATGTGAAGAACAGAGAAGCCAAGAAAACAAATCAACCAAAAAGATCAGCTCTTTCTCCTAGAAATGCTTTAAAGTTCCTGTTCTTCACAAACTAGTCTCTATGATCTTTTAAATTCTCTTTTTTTCATTGAACAATACACATTTATGGAACAACTACCTTAACATTCCCTCCACTTCTGCAGTTTAAGGAAGGTCCTAGTATAAGGTCACAGAACAGATCCCAACTGCTCCTTTTTATGACTCTATCACACTTGCCCTTCCCAACTAACTTTTTAAAAATTTTGCTCCCCATGTTATTTTATATATGAATAAAACTAATCATGCAATCTGCTTTTAACCTTCAAAAGGTAAGTCATTCAATTTGAGAATTGTCCTGGATATTACTTCCTGATCTTCCCTGCTGATCATTAGCAATATAGTCTCCATATTGTATCTTGATCCATTTTACATTTCAGCTTAATGAAAAGTCATCCTCACTATATGATACTGCTCCTTTATGAATCAGTATTAGTCATTTATGCAGTTTTCAAGATCAGGCCAATGCCTCAGCTTATTGCAACATCTAATCTACCATAAATATATTCCTCTGAAACAAAAATCTTTTGGAATAATTATTAATATATCTGTTTTCATCAAAATCAGTGAAGCTGACTTACTTTATAGTTGCAATAATGTTGAATCATATTCAGAAAAATTATTCTTAACCTGTATACTTTGCTCTGTAAGGCTAAATGTCAGTTGCATGACAGCAAAGATGGATGGATGTATTCTCCAGCATGGAATATGTCTGGAGTACCAAAAGGAAAATACTGGATCCAGTACCACCTAAAGCTGAATCACAGCTTTCCTGTATTCGCTGGCAAGTCAAACATCCACACATCCACTACCCTTGAGGCTTAATACTCTTCTGTTCTTTGTCCTTCTAGCTCCAAATTACCCATGCCAATGAATCATCTTATCAGAATTTCATCTCTAAAAATTTGCCACATTTAATAGCATGGCATTAACTTTTCCAGCAATGAGGATTTATATCCTATTCTATATTCAGGGAAGACTATTTAAAAGCAGTTGATACATATGGATTCTCAGAGTAATATTCAGTTTTTAAAAATTCTACTCCTTCTAAAAGAAAAATCCTTAGTATTGTTAAAGGACAGGGTTAATGAAAGGATTATAAGGAATCACCTTATGAGAGGATGACTTTTACTTGAAGTTGTCAATGGCCTTTCCATCTTCCATATGGATTGCAGTTTAAGCTGATAAATAGACAGGTTCTGTCTCAGCTTTAAAGTCAATCATTTACTCCTGTGTAGAGAAGTTTAAATGGGTTTTTCTTTAACTTAAACAACATTTTTCATGAGCATTTTCTTCTCATCATACTCACTCATCAATATATATGTAAGTGACTGAGGAGAGTGGAAAGATAACTTCTGGATTTGACAACAGAGTGGGTATTAAAGCTTTTAAGAGTAGGTCATTGGTATCTCTTCGAAGTGTATTGGTTAGCGGTGACCTTAAATGGCAATTTTTATGTGCAAAAAGAACTAACATCTTAGCTCATTATCCACACTGAGTCACATGTGAAACTTGGTATCAGAAAGAACTCCAATGACGCTTCTTGTTTCATATCATGCCTTCAGAAAGGTTTCATCATAACTAAACTTGGCCCCCGTTCTTCCTATCCTAGCTCTATTGATGAGAGGGGAGTGGAGAGAGAAATCTGGATTGTCAATTCTACAATTATATAAAAGTAGACATAATAATATCTGAAATTGTATAGTGACTTTCTTTTGCAAAATGGTTTAACACACATATCTCACACATTATGGATTCAAGACAATTACTAGCACACATTCACACCTGAAATTTTAACACTGTGCCTTCTGTCTCTTTGAAATCAATATGTCATTAATTGAATGTAAAAGCTATAAATGAAAAATTCTGTCCACATTATCATCTTATGTCATCACAGACACTAAACATAAAGTAGTAATAAAGTTAGACAAGATCCAGACATAATCCTTAGAATCTTTGTCAGAAATACTAAAAAGGGAAGAAGGTCAAAAGGCTGGGGTTACATGGAATACCCTATGTAATATAAGGGAATATACAAAAGCTATTCCCTTCAAGGGGCTAGAATTGAGTGATACAGAGATAGAGCCTCAACTTCAGTCAGACATTGAGGAAATCTCCTACATTATATTATGAACAAAGGAGAGGAATGAAAGCAAAGTATCTGCACTTAAGTAGACACAGCTAGTTGAGCAACTATATCTAAAGAGTGCTAAAAAGCATATCCATGTCTAAGAGAAACAAATGTTCAATCATAAACCACACAACTGAAAACTAAGACTGAGATTAAAGCATAGAAGACCTATTTATCAATCCTTCAGATGAAATATACTTGAAAAGAGCACCTCACCAAATCAGGATTTAAAATTGTTTCCCAAAAATGAAGTTATGGGGTGAAACCAATCAAATTTTAATAAGGATGTATCCACTTTCTCATTTATTTACTTATTTTTATCAAGCAGAGGGGAGGCTGAAAATGACCTGATTTGGCTGTATTTAACGTAAAAAATCATAATGATATCAGTTGACCAGAATTTCAATGAGGCAGTAGGACAATGCAAATACCAAAAAATGCTGATGTGGTCCTGGGCTATATTAAGAAGGACATTTCAAAAGAACAGGAAGAACAGTGTTAGAATCCCTGAAAGGGAAAGAAAGTCTGAACCCAGTGCAGAAGTGACATTTGGAATGTGGCATTTTTTTCCGCTATGCTTGACATTTAAAGATGGATGTGGGCAACATACAACAGTACTTCCCAAAATGAGATAATGGAATATTAACACGTTACAGAAAATAACGTTACTGTGATGATATAAGTTTGAAAAATACCATGCCAATATATGTGCCATTTTAAAGACAGTTTTCTTTAACCCAGCTTCCACCTGAAAACGCCTCTGCCAGCACGGACTGTGAGCTCTTACAGTTTTCAGACTTTCACAGATGAATTTGACCAGGGGACCATCTTTTAAAGATGTACCTCTCAGAACTAGCACCACAAAAGGGCACAACCTGGGAAATATTGATCTAAAGAACTTTCAAAATGTCATGTACCAAGTGATAAGAAATTTGAAAATCATGTTCTTGGAGATTTGGAAAAACTAGGCATTTTAGACTGGAAAAGAAAAGACTCTAAGGAAAAGCATAATGAGTGAATTAAAATAGAAGACAATGATTTCTTTCAATATTGTTTAAAGGATGTACAAATTACAATAATTGAGTAGAAAATCCAGGCACACATTTTGACTTGGTGTAAGAAAGATATTTCTATCATTATCTCTAAGAGTGTTATAGTCTTCCATGAGTAGCAATGAAGTTTTCTAAAAGAATTCAGATTTTTTTCTAATAGCCATCAGTTAGGAAATGTGAGAAGAAATCTTGTATGAATAGAAGCTTTAATGAGAATGATGTCCAAATTAATTCCAACTGTCTTTAATTTATGCATAATCATTTGTTCACACTAATCCACCAATACAACTTTGCCACATTAATAATAATCTTAAAACATATCATTTCCTAGTTCATATTACTCTGTAATTCAAACTTCCAGTCAGTCTTTTATGGGTTATCAAATAAACTCCAATTTCTTTAGACCATCCATTAATTATGTCACTGAACACATACACAGCAGAACTCCAGTGTCATATGAAAAAGACATAAGTGTCAACTACATGTCACACAGACACTGTGTTGGGGGTCAGCAGTTCCCAAATGTTCTATCAAAATGGCTGAATAATAAGAATAATCTAGAGGCCTTTTAAAAAGTTAAATATTTCAAGGGTCCATGCCCAGAAATTCTGAATCATGTATGGGGAACAGCCCAGGAGTATATGCTTTTTACAAGCCCTTTAGTTGATTCTGGTGTACAAATTGATTTTTGTTTTTGTAATCCACTATCTAGTTCAGGCACCATTTGTTTGAAGGGATTGGAAGCACAAATAAAGCCTCCTGTCACAGTTATGGTTATATGTCTGAAGTTTCACAAAAGGAGTCAGAAAAGATAACTTCTGAGCTGAATCTAAAATAGGGCTTTGCAAACTATGGCCTGCAAACCAAATCTGCCAATGTTTGCTTCTGTAAAAAACAGGTTTTATAAGAACACAGCTATTCCCATTCATTTAACACTATGCCTGTGCCTACTGTCATGCTACATATTATCAGAATTGAGTAGTTTTGGCTGGCAAGGCCAAAAATATTCACTCTCTAGTCTTTATAGAATAAGTTTGCTGATATATTGTCTAGAAAAGGTTGGTTTTCCAGGGGCCAAGGTTAGAAAAAGTCGCATGACCAGAGACTTGGAGAAATAAACAGCTGATTAGAATAAAGATTAAGACTTCAGAAGAGTTTGGTTCCGGGAAGATGGCAGCATGAGCAGAGTGGCGGAAATCTCCTCCCGAAACCATGTATATTTATGAAAATACAACAAATACAACTATTCCTAAAAGAGAGACCAGAGGATACAGGACAGCACACAGCCTGCATCTGCACCTGAGAGGACTCGGCACCCGGCAAGGCGGGTAAGACACGGAGCCGTGACCCAGCGGGACCCGAACACTCCCCAACCCCAGCGCACCGGCGGAAGGAGAAGATTCAGAGCCGGGAGGGAGTGGAAGTACAGGCCCGCGAAATAACCAGCCCTGGTGATCTGCGCCGGGAGTGCTGACACACATTGCATGGTGTATTGGAGATTGGAGAGACAGAGGGTACAGGATCTAAGCCTGGGAATGCACTGGGTCCTCGCAGCCGGCTCCCTGGGACAAAAGAAAAGCACGCACTTTTTTTAGCAGTCTTGAAGAGATAGAGGCCCAACAGAAGAACAGGATCGTCCCGGCACACTCGGCCCAGTAGGATGGGAGTCCTGGGGAATTTTGAACCCCTTGGCTGGCGACTGGGAAAAAGTAGCACTACTGAGACTTCCCACAGACATCAACAGGCTCCCATTCGTTTCCGCCCGGCCAGAGCTACAAAGGGCCCTGCGGAGCAGTGGGGCCGCAGCTGCGGAATAGTGCAGCAACAGCGCCACCTACAGCACCCTCACAGAAACTACTCCCGGTGGACGTCTTTTTGTTTTTTTGGGCGGGGGGGTTGATGATTTTTCTTTTCTCTTTTCTTTTCTTTCTCTTCTCTTTCCCTTCTTCCTATTTTGTTTAAAGTCTTAAAGAGCGCAGCTGACACACGTGGAACCTACCAGCGACCACTTCTATCACCATGAAAAGACAGAGGAATATGGTACAAACAAAGCTAATCCAGACCCAGACACCAGAGAGGGAGTCTGAAGGGATGGAAATGCACAATCTTCCTGAAAAAGAACTCAGAATAAAAGTCATAACCATACTGATTGATGTACAGAGCAATATGCAAGAGCTGAGGGAGGAAGTGAGGAAAGACAATGCAGAAATGAGACAAGCGATCGACGGGCTTAGCAGCAGAATGGACGAGATGCAAGAGACTGTTAATGGAATAGAAATCAGAGAACAGGAATACAGAGAAGCTGAGGCAGAGAGAGATAAAAGGATCTCTAGGAATGAAAGAATACTAAGAGAACTGTGTGACCAATCCAAACGGAACAATATTCGCATTATAGGAGTACCAGAGAAAGAAGAGAGAGAAAAAGGGATAGAAAGTGTCTTTGAAGAAATAATTGCTGAAAACTTCCCCATGTTGGGGAAGGAAATAGTCTCGCAGTCCACGGAAGCCAATAGATCTCCCAACACAACGGACCCAAGGAAGACAACACCAAGACACATAATAATTAAAATGGCAAAGATCAAAGATAATGACAGAATATTAAAGGCAGCTAGAGAGGGGAAAACGATCACCTACAAAGGAAAACTCATCAGACTATCATCAGACTTCTCAACAGAAACCTTACAGGCCAGAAGAGAATAGCATGATATATTTAACATAATGAAACAGAAGGGCCTCGAACCAAGAATATTATATCCAGCACGATTATCATTTAAACATAACGGAGGGATTAAACAATTTCAAGACAAGTGAAAACTGAGAGTTTGCCTCCCATAAACCACCTCTACAGGATATCTTAAAAGGACTGATATAGAGGGAAGCACTCCTAAGGCTAAAAAGATGTCACCAGAGAAAATAAAATCATAGCAAAAAAACAGACCATCCAAATACTAACTAAAGGCAAAGAATAAAACACCTAGTATATAAAGAATGGAGGAGGAAGAATAAGAAGGGGGAGAAATAAAGAAACATCACACTGTGTTTACAATAACTTAAGAAGAAAGTTAAGTTACATTGTCAGATAGTAAAGAAGCAACCCTTGAAACTTTGGTAAAAACGAATCTAAAGCCAGCAATGGCAATAAGTACATATCTATCGAGAATCACCCTAAATGTAAATGGACTGAATGCACCAATCAAAAGACACAGAGTAACACAGAATGGATAAAAAAGCAAGACCCATTTTATGCTGCTTACAAGAGACTCACCTCAAACCCAAAGATACATACACACTAAAAGTGAAGGGATGGAAAAAGATTTTCATACAAACAACAAGGAGAAAAAACCAGGTGTTGCAGTACTTGTATCAGACAAAATAGACTTCAAAACAAAAAAGTAGCAAGAGATAAAGAAGCACATTACATAATGACAAAGGGGTCAGTCCAAAAGAGGATATAACCATTATAAATATATATGCACCCAACACAGGAGCACCAGCATATGTGAAACAAATACTAACAGAATTAAAGGAGGAAAAAGACAACAATGCATTCATTTTAGGACACTTCAACACACCACTCACTCGAAACGACAGATCAACCAGAGAGAAAATAAGTAAAGACACAGAGGCACTGAACAACACACTAGAACAGATGGACCTAACAGACATCTACAGAACTCTACACCCAAAAGCAGCAGGATACACATTCTTCTCAAGTGCACATGGAACATTTTCCAGAATAGACCACATACTAGGCCACAAAAAGAACCTCAGTAAATTCAAAAATATTGAAATCCTACCGACCAACATCTCAGATCACAAAGGTATAAAACTAGAAATAAATTTTAGAAAGGAAACAAAAAGGCTCACAAATACATGGAGACTTAACAACATTCTCCTAATTAATCAATGGGTTAACAACCAAATCAAAACAGAAATCAGAGAATATACGGAGACTAATGACAACAACAAAACAAAGCCATAACTTCTGTGGGATGCAGCAAAGGCAGTTCTAAGAGGACAGTATATTGCAATCCAGGCCTATTTGAAGAAGGAAGAACATTCCCAAATGAATAGTCTAAAGACACAATTACTGAAATTGGAAAAAGAAGAACTAATGAGGCCCAAAGTCACCAGAAGGGGGGACATAATAAAAATCAGACAATAAATAAATAAAATTGAGAAAATAAAACAATAGAAAAAAATCAATGAAACCAAGAGCTGGTTCTCTGAAAAAATAAACAAAATAAACCCTTAGCCAGATTCATAAAAAGAAAAAGAGAATCTACACACATAAACAGAATCAGAAAAGAGAAAGGAAAAATAATGATGGACCGCACAGAAATACAAAGAATTATAAGAGAATCTATATGCTAAAAACCTGAAAATCTACAAGAAATGGACAACTTCTTAGAAAAATACAACCTTCCAAGACTGACCAAGCAGGAAACAGAAAAACTAAACAGGCCAATCACCAGCAACGAAATTGAATCAGTAATCAAAAAACTACCCAAGAACAAAACCCCCGGACCTGATGGATTCACCTCTGAATTCTACCAGCCATATAGAGAAGAAATAACACCCATTCTTCTTAAATTTTCCAAAAAAATAAAGAGGATGGAATACTTCCAAACTCATTCTATGAAGCCAACATCACTCTAATACCAAAACCGGGCAAAGACCTCACCAAAAAAGAAAATTACAGACCAATATCCCTGATGAACGAAGATGCAAAAATACTCAACAAAATATTAGTAAACTGAATACAAAAATACATCAAGAGGATCATACACGATGACCAAGTGGGATTCTTCCCAGGGATGCAAGGATGGTACAACATTCGAAAATTCATCAACATCATCCAAAACATCAACAAAAAGAACAAAAACCACATGATCTTCTCCATAGATGCTGAAAACGCATTTGACAAAATTCAGCATCCATTCATGATTAAAATTCTCAACAAAATGGGTATAGACGGCAAGAACCTCAACATCATAAAGGCCATATATGACAAACCCACAGCTAACATCATACGTAACGGCAAGAAGCTGAAAGCTTTTCATCTAAGATCAGGAACAAGACAGGGATGCCCACTCTCTCCACTGTCATTCAACATAGTATTGGAGGTCCTAGCCATGGCAATCAGACAAAATAAACACATACAAGGCATCCAGATTGGTAAAGAAGAAGTAAAATCGTCACTATTTGCAGATGATATGATACTGTACATAAAAACCCTAAAGACTCCACTCCAAAACTACTAGAACTAATATCTGAATTCAGCAAAGTTGCAGGATACAAAATTAACACTCAGAAATCTGTTGCTTTCCTATACACTAACGATGAACAAACAGAAAGAGAAATCAGAAAAACAATTCCATTCACAATTGCATCAAAAAGAATAAAATACCTAGGAATAAACCTAACGAAGGAAGTGAAAGACCTGTACTCTGAAAACTACAAGACACTCCTAAGAGGAATTAAAGAGGACACTAACAAATAGAAATGCATCCCATGCTCTTGGCTAGGAAGAATAAATATTGTCAAAATGGCTATACTACCTAAAGCAATCTACAGATTCAATGCAATCCCTATCAAACTACCAACAGCTTTCTTCAATGAACTGGAACAAATAATTCTAAAATTCATATGGAACCACAAAAGACCCCGAATAGCCAAAGCAATCCTGAGAAGGAGGAATAAAACAGGGGGAATTACACTCCCTGACTTCAAGCTCTACTACAAAGCCACAGTAATCAAGACAATTTGGTATTGGCACAAAAACAGACCCACAGACCAGTGGAACAGAATAGAAAATCCAAACATTAACCCAAACATATACAGTCAGTTAATATTTGATAAAGGAGCTTTGGATATGCAGTGGGGAGATGACAGCCTCTTCAGCAGCTGGTGTTGGAAAAACTGGACGGCTACATGTAAGAGAATGAAGCTGGACTACTGTCTAACCCCATACACAAAAGTAAACTCAAAATGGGTCAAAGACCTGAATGTAAGTCATGAAACCATAAAACTCTTACAAAAAAATATAGGCAGAAATCTCTTGGACATAAACATGAGTGACTTCATGAACATATCTCCCCGGGCAATGGAAACAAAAGCAAAAATGAACAAGTGGGACTATATCAAGCTGTAAAGTTTCTGTACAGCAAAGGACACCATCAGTAGAACAAAAGGACATCCTACAGTATGGGAGAATATATTCATAAATGACATATCCGATAAGGGTTTGACATCCAAAATATATAAAGAACTCACACACCTCAACAAACAAAAAGCAAATAATCCAATTAAGAAATGGGCAGAGGACATGAATAGACACTTCTCCAAAGAAGAAATTCAGATGGCCAACAGGCACATGAAAAGATGCTCCACATCGCTAATCATCAGAGAAATGTAGATTAAAACCACAATGAGATATCACCTCACACCAGTGAGGATGGCCAACATCAAAACACAAACACCAACAAATGTTGGCGAGGATGTGGAGAAAAGGGAACCCTCCTACACTGCTGGTGGGAATGCAAATTAGTTCAACCATTGTGGAAAGCAGTATGGAGGTTCCTCAAAAAACTCAAAATAGAAATACCATTTGACCCAGGAATTCCACTCCTAGGAATTTACCCTAAGAATGCAGCAGCCCAGTTTGAAAAGGACAGATGCACCCCTATGTTTATTGCAGCACTATTTACAATAGCCAAGAAATGGAAGCAACCTAAGTGTCCATCAGTAGATGAATGGATAAAGAAGATGTGGTACATATACACAATGGAATATTATTCAGCCATAAGAAGAAAACAAATCCTACCATTTGCAACAACATGGATGGAGCTAGAGGGTATTATGCTCAGTGAAATAAGCCAAGCCGAAAAAGACAAGTATCAAATGATTTCACACATATGTGGAGTATAAGAACAAAGAAAAAAACTGAAGGAACAAAACAGCAGCAGACTCACAGAACCCAAGAACGGACTAATAGTTACCAAAGGGAAAGGGACTGGGGAAGGTGGGTGGGAAGGGAGGGATAAGGGGGATAAAAGGGCATTACGATTAACAGATGTAATGTTGGGGGGCACGGGGAGGGCTGTACAACTCAGAGAAGACAAGTAGTGATTCTATAGCATCTCACTACGTTGATGGACAGTGACTGTAATGGGGTTGGTGGGGGGAACCTGATGAAGGGGGTAGTTTAATAACCATAATATTGCACATGTAATTATAGATTAATGATACCAAAAAAAAAAAAGTTCAGAAGAAAGCATAAAAGATCACTTTGGTTAGAATGGAGGGTTCACAAAGAAGCAACGGAATAAAGAAAGGTCACCTGAACCAAAACTGTAGGACATTTTAACTATTGGTGACACTCCCAAGGTCTCTAGGGGCAGCACAATAGTGACTTTTGGGGAATGTTTACAGTACTCTACCCCACCTTTTAGGGAGGAGATGCCCTACATGAAAGTCATTTCAAAAGAGAAGCTGTCTGCTCACGTCAGGACAGCAAGAGAGTCATATTCTTTAGTATTTGGCTCATCTTTGGGATTATGCGTTTTTGGAATGCCATGCAACAGGTATGGAAAGATAATCCTGGGTTTATCTGCCAATGTGAGGGGGTTTTCTGGCTGAGGGAAATTCATGTTTCAACCAAAGTCTAGCCCAGGGTAAAGGAGGCATCATTTGCTCACTTAAATTGGTCTCATCTTGGCAAAGTCATCCTTCCAATTTAAAAGTGAGCCAACTCAGTTCATCAAGGTTTTGAGCCAAAGTCCTGATTACAAATAAATTTGAAGATACAGGATTTGGGAGTCCTAGATCTTGCCAATCTGTCCCTTTTCTTCCTTTATGCTCACTTGGAATTTGTACATATTTTTATTATTATTCTGTCACTGTACTGGCAAATTATTTACATGTTCAGTTGCCTGTCTAAACAGTGAGTCCATGAAGGATAAAGACCATGTTTTATTAATCAGTAGCAAACAAAACAGCTAGCACCCTACAAGTATTCAATAAATGCTGACGAGTTGAATGAACAAATAAATGAATGGATGGATGATAAATTGTTAATTTGAGGTGCATTTTGAAAAAGGGATAGGATTTGGCAGATGACCCTTGAAATTAAGTGCAAAGTAGTTTCAAATCTAAGGGGAAACTGTTTTTCTCCCTGAACAATCTCCTTCATTCATTCGACAAGTATTGATTGAAAAGTACCTGCTAAGGGCTAGGCCCTCGACAATTAACATTCTGTAAAGCAGTGCTTCCCAGAGTTGAAGATATAAAGTACACTAAGTCATTGCACCCACTAAGTATGCCTATTATCGCCTGTGCATGAAAGTCCTTTTAAAGTTAATGGTATCCGAATGCATATAGAAGAATAAAAGAGGAATACCCAGACCAAATTACACAAAAATTTATGACACTCTGTCCCTGTATGTTGAATCAAGGGATTTGGGTTATCGAAGATAACATTCTAATGAAGTCTTTTCATCTGTTCTACACATCACTGGCCTTTCAGTAGCAACACATTGGCGAGGAGAGCATGGCATAGCACCAACATACTAATCCTTTGTTTGAGAAGGTTCCTAGGTCTTTATGTCCCCTTTAAGTACCCTTAATCTTCTTTAATTAACTACGAATTCCTTAATTTGCATTGTTTTTTTATTGTCTTATTGGCTCTTCTCATAGCCATCTGCTCTGATGTATATTTCACAAGTGATTTTCCATCTACTTGGCTGGATTTTATATTTTAGATTTCATACTATTCTGGGCAATCATTTATGTAATTATTGCTAAAAGGACTGAGCAAGAATTACTGTTGGCTGAAAACTTAATATTTAAATGATGTAAATCTAAAAATTTTCTTCAAACATCTGAATATCTTTTCCTAAGCTTTGAACAAACATACCTGACTGCATTAAATTCATAGCTCCAGATTTTTGACAAGTGGGCTTCATGTATATTACAGTATGCTGAGCTTCTGCAATGTTTTATTAAGGTCCAATTAATTATAACAACTGAAATTGTGCTGGCCCTGAGACTACCTGCCAAGACTAAACTTCAAGCCATTGAAAAGCTTCCCTCAGCCACCCTCTAAGTCTGCTGCTATGGTAATGGAGGGAAGGAGTGATGCCACCGTCTGTTATACTTTGTTGGTGGGGGCAAGATCAGAGCCTCTGCACCAACAGTTTACATATTTTAGTGAAGCAAATCTAGTTTTTATTAGAGTGCTTTTTATTCTTAACACACAGACATATGTCCATGAATCAGGAAAGGTTTCATCTAGAAATTTGCAAGCTGTCTTCAGAATAAGGGCTCTCCTCTGAAGTCAAAAGTTGTCCCTGGGCAAAGTTTATTTCCCTGAAACATTTCCTCAGGGCCAGTTCTTTCCAAGGATCACATCACTTCCTCAACTAATATAATCAATGTTTGCCACACTGGTCCCACCCCCACTGCTGTTTGCCATATTGAAATGCCAGCTTACGCTCAAGATAGAATCCTTGGTACATTTAAAGTGCTTTTATGCTGAATGCCTTTTTTAATTTGGCAAAGACTGTTCATAAAAATTAGCAAAAAGCAGTTAATGCATTACCTTCTGAATAAAAACATGACAAAATATAGTTTACATATATTAATATTACTAATATCTTGTCAGAAAGAGCTGCTTCATGTGGAAGAGTACACTGATTAGTTTCTATTTTAGAGCTAGGAAAGACCCTGGACAATGCATTTGTAGAATATTGGTAATGATCTACAAGTGAGAATATTTAAGTCCAGAAAAATTAGAGGAATTTTAAAAGTCACATAGCTACATAGTTGTGTATTTATTATTGTAGTCACTTGGAAAATCTAGGAAAGATAAAACTTTGAAGAAAAGGCTAGGAAAAGTTCATCATGAACATCAACATTTATAGCAGTAACAAGCCCTGGCAGAAAACAAAATCATGCCAGGAATGGCAGCATGAGTTAGGCAGACTGACAACAAACCTAACACATATCATCACAGTTACTATTATTTTCCAAGGAAAGCATATAATGGAGAACACTGCCCACCCACAATGATACTGAGTCCTCCATGGCCTTACTCCATGCTCTGCACCAAATTTTAAAAGCTCCAAGACAATAAAGTTATTATTATCATTTAGTGTAAATTCTGTGAGTCCACTTTCTTTCCTCCTAAATGTAATCTTAAGGAGGTATTGGGGATTTTTCTCTATTTATTGTTCAGTGCCAAAAGACAGGTCAAAGGACATCTTTGAAATTCTCATGGGATAAGAAAAGAGAACATATTTCAGTGTCTTCTAAAAACAAAAGGACTCTGGAAATGGAAACAATGAATTTGGTCTCTGACAGCTCCTCTGTTTGTGATGGTTATTGCTTACAGGGCTTTACTGCTACCTGGAAGTGTAAATTGAACCCTGGGGATTGTTCTGCACGTAACCTTTAACTCACACTTGATAGCAAACAAACGAAAGAGAGGCAATACCATCAGATGTAATGATTTATTTTTAAACCACAAGTTTTTTGTTTAATATAAATGTAAAAACATAACTTTCCCTTCAAGCCAGCCAGGTAGTTTAGGCAATTTATCAAACCAAGAGCACTGAAGCTCTGCAGGAAGAAAGGAATAAAATACATTTGTACCCAAGTAATTGTCTTTCTCTTCCTGAAATCTAGTTAAGATAGATTCAAGGTGTAGGTAATTCCAAATAATGATTACAGCCAAAGAAACTCCTTCATGCAATTAGTCTAATTTCATTTCATCTTTAATTTTCAGAGATGCTATCACATAACTAATGTTAAGTCTCCTATTTGAACTGTTTTGTGAATTTTTATTTCTTCAAGAAGCCTCATCAGCTCATTTCAATAATGAATACAATCCTTTCAAAAGCCATTTTTCTTCTTTTATCTCCTTTGATGAAAGCTATCTTATAACCTTTGCAAAAATCCTGCCCAAATACAAAGCTGATCAACATAGCCACTGTGTAAAGTATAAGCTGTGCATGACTACTCTCTCCATTCATATACCCAAGTATTTATTGTATACTTATTATATGCCAGAAAGTATTCTAGAAGTTAGAAATACAAGGATTAACATAAATAAAAAGATTCTTAATCTTATGGAATTTAATATAGTGGAGAGAAAAGAATGAAGAGAGGGGAATAAATAAACCTGATAATTTTAAATAGGAAAAGTGAACTAGGGTGGGGATGGCACTTACTTAAAGTGAGTGGACAGAGAAAATTTCCCTGACAGGTTAATATTTGAGCTTAAACCTGAATGGTAAGAAAGACTTCAGGCATGAGAAGATCTAAAGCCAAATATCTGGGGTAGAAGTTATAACTCATACCAAGACCCTCAGTATGGAGAGTTCAGCAAGTTTAGGGAATAGAATGGGGGCTCATGTATTGAACAAAGTGAGCAATGGGGGGATCAGAGAGATAAGTTCTAAGAGGTAGGCAGGGGCCAGATGATACAGTGCCTTGCAGGTCACTGGAAAGGATTAGATTATTTCTAGGGGCAAGAGGCAGGTATTGGAAAATTTTAAAATATGGAGTGACAAAGAAATATTCAAGAGGGAAGGAAAAGAGAAAGAATGCCACAATTTCAATATTATGTCGTATTTGCCTGTTTGCACAAGCATTTTGAAGTTTTGGAACTTAACAGAATAATAGCATAACACATCCATTCTACAGATTGAATGCTTTCTTACTGTTTTCAGTTAGTTAACCTTGTTCTAAAATAATGCTGTGAAGATGCATAAAAGTGGGGACATTATATCAGCCAGGTAATACAATACATACACTCACAACAAATGCATTTAGTAGGGACTAAAACTGACTAGAAGAGATAACCTGAAAGCGGAGCCAGAACCCCCAGAACAGAGAAAAATCAGTATAAATTCTATAAAAACTGACAGTTTGAATCAACAGGGAAATTAACTTGGCAATTAGACCTTCCTTTCTTGACAAATACACACACCCATAGGATGATTTTCATTATCAATACAGCAATAAAATTTCAGAACAATATATACTTTAAGCTGTCTTGCTTCTACATTTCTCCAATATGCACTCAAAATAGAAAATAAATTTAAAGGATTGCTAAATTTGAATTAAAATTTCATACATCAATTGGCCTAAAGATGGTGGTGTGAGAAGTCAGACAGAAAATTCTTCCCAAAACCACATATAATATGAAAATATAACAAATATAATGAGTCCTGAATGAGTGATGGGAAAGAAGACCATGACAGACTGTTACATCTGGCATAAAGAGAAGATTTCACAGAAAAGCAGAAAGTAGCAAAGCTGTGATCAGGTGGGACCAAAGCCTTCCACCCACCCCACCTCACAGGCAGGGGGAAGAGAAATGGAGCAGGAAGGGGGTAGAAGACTAGGCCTGCTGAACACCCAGCCCTGGAGACCTGCTCTGTGAGCACAAACCCACATTACATGGTGCCCTGGTGATTAGTGGGGTTGGAAAGCAAACACAGGTGGAATACTTGGAGAGACTGAGAGTCCAGCTGTTTCTGGAGAAGTTACCCAAAAATGGCTGCTTTGGGACAAAAGAAAGGCCAGCACTCTGAGACTCTTCCCAATAGCGAGAGAGTGCTAAAAAGGCAAGGATTACACAGAGCTTTCTGCACAGGAGAAAAAGGACAGGTGGACAAAATCGTCCTAGAACACTAAGCACAGCAAGGTTGGGAACACTCAGGAGCTTCAGGCACTCCATCAACTTGGCTGCCAACGCATGCTGAGGTCCCCCAACACGATATGCAGCCTGCCGCTCCTTCCTCCTGCCAGCACCTTTTCTCAAACCTGCTGCCCCAGCCATTGTGCCAGGCCAGCCAGAGAGCGGCTCTGCCTATGGTAGTTACAGGGGCATAATGCAGAGGCACCCTTTGCATGCTCAGCCCACTAGCTCTGGCAATGGAGGCAGGCACTGCATCCAGGAAACAAGAACAGGCCCTTCTCCTCCCAACAGGTACCGGCACTGTTCACCACCATCACTCCAGGGGCTGGGCAGCTCCAGAAAGTAGAGCTTCTGGGCACTAGAGGGCACCACCTACACAAAGTTATTTTCCAGAGTACTTAATACAAACATGAAATGGCAAAGGAACCTGGTACAAACCGAAATCCCACAAACACCAAAAAGAGGGCTAATTGAAACTGAAATCAACAATCTTAATAAAGATTTCAAATTAAAAATCATAAACGTGCCTATGGAGCTAACAGAAAAATATTCAAGACCTCAGGGAGGACTTCAAGAAAGAGACAGAAACTTCAAGAAAGAGATATCCGAAATGAAACCTACAATGGAGGGATTTAAAAGCAGATTAGATGAGGTAAAGGAGAAGATAAATGAAATAGAATTTAGAGAACAGGAATACAAAGAAGCAGAGGCACAGAGATCAGAAACGATCTCTAGGGATGAAAGAATATTAAGAGAACTGTGCAACCAATAAAAACAAAACAGTGGTCACATTATAGGGGTACCAGAAGAAGAAGACAGAAACAAAGAGATAGAAAGTGTCTCTGAGGAAATACTAAAAATTTATCTGGGGAAGAAATTAGTCTCTCAGGCCATGGAAGTGCACAGATCTCCCAACACAAGGGACCCAGGGAAGACAACACCAAGACATGTAATAATTAAAATGGCAAAAATCAAGGACAAGGACAGAGTATTAAATGCAGTCAGAGAGGAAAAAAAAGATCACCTACAAAGGAAAACCTGTCAGGCTACCATCAGACTTCTCAGTGGAAACCTTACAGGCCAGAAGGGAGTGGCATGATATATTTACTGCAATGAAAGAGCAGGCCTCAAACCAAGAATGCTCTACCCAGCAAGATTATCACTTAAATTTGAAGCAGGGATTAAACAATTTCCAGATAAGCAAAAGTGAAGGGAATTTACCTTCCACAAACTATCTCTACAGTGTATTTTGGAGGGACTGCTACAGATGGAAGTGCTCCTAAGGCTAAAGAGCTGTCATCATATAATATAAAACCACAGTAAAGGAAGTAGACCAATTAATTACTAAGCAAATGCAAAATTAAATCAACTACCCCCAAAGTCAGTCAAGGGATACATAAAGAATACAGAATATGACACCTAATATATAAAGAATGGAGGAGGAAGAAAAAGAAGGGAGTAAAAAAACCCTTTAGATTGTGCTTGAAATAGCATACTGAGTGAGTTAAGTTGGACTGATAGAGTAAAGAAGCTACCCTTGTACCTTTGGAAACCATGAGTCTAAAGCCTGCAATGGTAATAAGTACATATCTATCGATAATCAACCTAAATGTAAATGGACTGAATGCACTGATCAAAAGATGCAGAATTACTGAATGGATAAAAGAACAAGACCCATGTATATGCTGCCTACAAGAGACTCACTTCAAACCCAAAGACATACACAGACTAAAAGTGAAGGGATGGAAAAGAGATTTCATGCAACTGATAGGGACAAAAAAGCAGGAGTTGAAGAACTTGTGACAGAAAATAGAATTTAAAACAAATAAAGTCACAAGAGACAAAGAAGGACATTATATAATGATAAAGTGGTCAGTCCAACAAGAGGATATAATCACTATAAATATCTATGCACCCAACACAGGAGCACCTACATATGTGAAACAAGTACTAACAGAATTAAAGGGGGAAATAGAATGCAATTCATTCACTTTAGGAGACTTCAACACACCACCACACCACTCACTCCAAAGGACAGATCAACCTAGTAAAGAGACAGAACATAGTAAGGAGACAGAGGCACTGAACAGCACATTAGAACAGATGGACCTAACAAACATCTACAGAACACTCCATCCAAGCAGCAGGATACACATTCTTCTCAAGTGCACAGGGAAAAAATTGTCTGTTTTCTTGTAAATGGGGATAATAATAGTACCTACATCATAGGGCTTGGCAAATAATTAAATAAGAGGATATATATATAAAGCATTGGAAACTGTTCTTGATATGTAGTTAAACCCATATATACCTGTTAGTCACTGTTTTTGAAGAAATAATAATTTATATTTATATATTTATATAAATGAGCAGAAGCTGTTCAGATAATTAAAAGTTGATCCTGAGTCTATACTTAATAAATGTGGGTAAGTTATAAGTAATGATATTTAAAAAGTAATTGTGAGACAGTATAAGGTAAGAAAATCTTATTTTTTTATCCTAACGGTATAGTTGGAGAAGAAATGCAAATAATAAATACACCAAAAAAAAAGGTCTATTAATAAACTTACTCATGATAAGTAACTAATGAAACAGGAGATGCATTCCTGACAAAACGGTAACATGAAAAATCATGAACAGACTTTACTAAAGATAGATGATTTCAAATTGAGGCTCCATACTGTGAGTTAAGGGATCTCTCTGATATTCAGGATATTCTTACTATAAAATAAGAATATCAAAAACATTTTCATGAGCTTAGAATAAGGATTAATTGAGAGAATATGTGTAAAAAGCCATCAGTGTCTGGCACATAGAAGGTATTCAAAAAAGTTTTTCATTCTTCACTTTTAATACTGATGTCATTGAGGTCAGCCCACCCTTCATAGAACACCAATCTGTAGGACCATAAGGGGCAAAGGTGGAGACAGAGTCGAATATTGACCTATCCTGGAAAACTGTGCATTGTTCCAAATATTTATCTCATAAGGTGAAGGCAACTGGAATACATTTTGGTTCCAAAAAACAAAAGAAAGAAAAAGGAAGGAAGATTCTCCTCTCTAGGGTCTCAGACTTTTTATTACCAAAATTATGTAGATCAATGTACCTTGACCAAGAGTCACTGAGTTTGGTGAAATGTGATGGCCCTTTAGCCGACTGGATCATGCTGAAGGCTAACTAGAGACTTCAAATGAATTGAACCAAAACAGAACAAGCACAAGTCAATTAGAAATGAATCACTGAGTCTTTGAAAAAAGTGGGAACAGCTACTTTTCTTTCCTATGTTTTTTTCTATTTGATGTTCACAGAAGTACATATTTGTACTTATTTCAAGCAGATGCTTCTGCTCTTTTAACTACTGATCGAAGGCATCAGTGGGGTAGGGTTGTGGGATGGCAGATGTGGACCCCATTAAATGTGGCATTTTACTGTGGATAAAGCCAAAGGAGCACAACTATTTGCAAAAATGTTTAGCTGCATGTTTAATTTTAGACTTTCTACTAGCCACATAAAAAAATTTGAACAATATATTTAACTCAATATTTCAAAAATATTATTTCAAGATGTAATCAACACAGTTTAGGAACTATTTTGCATTTTTATGCTAATCTTCAAAATCGTTTGTAATTTACACAATGCAGCACATCTCAATTCAGAGCAGCCAGATTTGATTAGTGGCTAGCATATTAGCTCAGATCTAGGGGAGGTAATATGAAATAATAATAATAGTAGACTGGATTTTTCTGTTCCTCTTTAATGAATATGTCTGAGTCTAGCAAAAATTATGGGAGTATATACCACCACTTGGCATAACAAACTAACTTATTTTTTTGAGTTATATTTTAATCAATTTCAATTCCTAGATACATCCTAGGTGGTACACGTGGCTGCAATTGTCTTACTTGAGGTCACCAGTGACAATTTTGAAGTAGTAGCCTCTAAGGGGAACTCAGAAGAACAAGGTCAAAACCCACACAGATCTGCCTTCCAAAGTCATCCTGAGATGCTTTATGTTAATTACAAGTTCCTAAGAAGACAGATATCTGCTGAATGAAGGAGCAAAATGATTACAAATGTATAATTGGATAAAATTTATATTGTGATTTTACAATTTGTGTTTCTGTTAGTAAAGATTGATTATGTGCTATGTCAAATAGTTTTATAGCTATAGATTGATGATAGGTAGATAGACAGACAGATAGATATTAATATGGGTTACCTAAAACTCCTCTCTCCAGTAAAAATTACAAAAATCTAAATTACTTCTAAATTGTTTAGTTAAGGGTAAGGACTGCATAATTAAGGCAGAAAGTCATGGCTTAAAGTAAATCTGTATGCTTTCCAACTGTTCAAAAAACATTTTTAAATACTACTTTTACTTTTAATCATATTTTTCTTATGCAGAGAAATATTAAAATAATTATTAAAACCTCATTATCACTTGTCCATACTATTATGACTTATTACTGCTTCCTATTTTTTCCCTTGCTAGCTTATCCAAGACACTGTATATCAAGGTCTTCTTTTAAGATGTAGTTTTCATTAAACTTTTCCCATAGTAAAAGGCCTCCTCTCTGCTATTAGATAAACCTGAACTCCTTGACATCCTATATCTTCCATCAGATGCCCACACCTAATAATGTCTCCTGACTCACTATCTCATCAGCTACTCATTATATTTCTACACATTCTGTACCTACCAAATTATTTATGCCCAGAATCTATGAGAAATGGTGGAGAGAGACATGCCAAAGTACTCTATGAAATTTCACTCTGTCCTTTCTGAGGCCAGCCAGAGTGCCCATGAATCAGCTGCAATAGTCAGATATCCAAACCTGGCCAGGGAATAGCTATAAATGTGAAAGAAGAAATTATGGGATCAAAAACACAGGTATATGGGCAATATGATTTTATGAGATCAAAAACACAGAATTGAAAATATGTTGAGCTGACATGTCAGAAACTCTTGCCAAAAATTCAAGTAACAAAATCTTGAAACATTGAAGAGTTGCTCAGTTCTAAGGATTTCTGCAGTATTTGAAGGTCTATTTTGTCAAGGGCAGTGAAATATGCCAAATTAAATTACCTGTCCAGCACATATATCAGCCTTGGATATTTCAAGAAAAGAGGCTTTTTGGCACGCACAGAAAGATTTCAGATTAACCAAAATCATAGCTAGATGCTAATTCATATTTTTTTAAAGTCAGACCTCAGTATATTAAGATGAAGTAAAAAATATACTATAGGTAACTTGCATCACAGGCTGCTACTGTACCTTTACTCAGAGAGAAAATGTGATGTCAGTTCCATTATTAAATGTAGGAGAAAATCTGTGAAAACTGATGTGGCTACACTATTAAGGAGGAACTGTGTTTTACCTTGTACTCAATTTCCAGTGCCTAAGATAGAAAACACCTTACAGTCTTCCTTTCAATTCTTTGTTACTCATGACTATTCAGTGATTAATCTGGGTGTCAAAAGTGTACTGCTAAATACATCTATAGATACTATATATCTATAGTATTTTCTATGGCCCAAGATTATTTTCTAAGTGTCAAATGAACAATACTCTAGAAAGAAAGGATTTGGGCCCTTTATATACATAGCTATTGGTTTTGAATGAGAAAGGGAGTAGTCTTTACAGAGAACGCTGATATGTGTGCCCAACAAGTGAAAAATACTATCATATAGTTTTCGGAATTTTAGGCTAGCTGTAGATAACAACTATGTGCATTTGGCTAATATGCAGTTTTCTAATTTAAGTTAGAGTTGTGTTTTTCTTTGTTTTGGAAAAATTCAAAAAGCCATGTGTGAAATACATGGAAAAGGCTACATAACTTTTATTTAGTACCATGATTTCTGTTTCTAAATATAACATTTTATATAATTGTTCTTTTACCTAGGAGAAAAAAATAATTTATAATGATGATGGTGCCTTTAAAAAAACTCAAGTGACTTAAACTTGCAAATAAGAGGTCTACTATAAGGTAATGAGAATCTCACAAGCATGAATATGTATCTGACGTAATAATGGTCCAAGAAAAATTCTATCAAACACTGGTATTTACACATCTCAATATCAAACACTGGTATTTCCTATTCTCAATATGGGTTACTGGTCAACTTCACAAGGATCATTTGTTATAGAACACTTACAAAAACCAAACTGACATATTGGTCAAAACAATGTGATAAATCATCCCACTTTTCCCTACATATACACACACACATACATACACACAAATACAGACACATATCTTATTACAGAAAATGGAAGTCACCTAACAATGGCAGAGTCCTACTATTATTAGGCATATATTACAGTACATATTGTCTAATTGATTCCTTACAAAACAGGGATATAATTTTGTCCATTTTACATATAGGGAAAGTGAGTCTCAGACATACAAGGTGATTTTCCAAAGGCCACAACATGGAGGAAAGTGGAATCAGGATATGAATTCAAGTGTTTTGCTTCTATAAAATGTTTCTTAATACCTGATGACTACTTTTTCCAACCTTTGTCCTTGAAACATGTTAGGGAATTGGGGAAGCCTCAAACTTTGCCTCAAATCAGTTCTGGTACAGAGACACATGCAAATACACACACACACCACAATTATATATAAAAGTTCTGAAAGCTAAGACATCTAATCATTTGTGGTGGACCTGTGCCCACGTATGAAGCATTCTCCAGTCAAAGATACAGTGAGAGAGGCTGGGTAGCTGTGGTGGTTACGAACATTTTTAATGTCAAAGGCCTGCTTCCTCCACTTAATGGCCGTGTGACCTTGAGCAAATTGTAATTTCTCTAAGCCTTAGGTTCCTTGCCTACAAAATGGGCCTAAGAATACTATCTACTTCGTAAGGCTGTTAGATAGAGCCTGTAGCTCAGAGCCTGGCACCCAGTGAGAGAACAGGGAAAACAGGCTTTCAGCATGTTCAGTGAATGACCCCAAGAGCTGTGTTCTGGCCCTAGAGCTGCTGTCTAATTGGTGGAGGTGCGTTCCTCACCTGACTGCAAGAGTGTGCTGCAAAGTGACCCTTGCAGGTTTTTACAATGAGAAGTAATTAACTCACATGCTGGGCTGTCATATGTTGGCTATTGAGAGGACTGTATGATCGAAGAAGCTGAGGGCCAAAGTTCAAACAGCAAGTTCCTCAGCTGAGCCACATAAAGGGATAAAAGGTCACCTTTCACTGACTTTTGCTCTTGGCTATCAAAGGTGAAGAGTTTTTCACAGCATATTCCTCATGTGTTTAACAGCCCCCTGATGAATGCTTTTGATAGGAGGCTGGAAAGAAATGTTAAGGAAGTGAAATGTCTAAACTAAGCTTTCTCTCTGCAAGAAGCTCTCTGCTATTGTCTACCTCTAGCCCCACCACGGTGCTCTCCTGGAAAACAGACCCTTCAAAGCCAAAGATACAAATACAGGACAAAAATCTATATTACAACTCTCCCTTAAAATGCTTCCTGATGAAATCTTAAGGCTTTATGAACATTTAAGGACTCATCTGGAAGATTATTCAGGAAGGGATCCCCAGATTCCAAATGTATGTTGATGAATGCACTTCCACCTGGCAGGGTACAAAGAAACAAGAATTCAATTATTCGTATTTACTTCCTAGAGGACTTCAAAATCATAGAATTTAGAGTTGAACAACGTGCAAGCAGCACTGAATATGCAGAATCTCCATAAATTAAATATTGTCTGCGTGAAGCCATATATAAAATGAAAAAAAAAATCAACCAACGAAAAGTGTTTTTGGTATGTATGAGGCAAAATAATTTGTTGGATCATATTGTTTTTCTTATGTAAATGAATCAACCAGGTGCTTATCATATAGAAAAAGCTTAAGAGGTAAAGTTCAGTATTATAGAAACATCCATATGTACAAGAAATTAGCAATTATGGACAGTTAGTAAGGATTAAATCTAGGAACTGTAAAGAGATCCAATTTGGACACAAACAATAATATTTAAATTTAATTTCTCTTATTCAAAGAGAAATGCATTTAAGTAATATAAGTAGAAAATGTGCCTTTGCTCTTCCCAGCTAACTAGTAAATTCAATGTCATCAGGAGCCTTTTAAAGCATGTATTAAGATCAAATATTTTGTGTGATGCAACTCTTCAGTTAGAAAGATGGCACTTGCAAACCACTGTCAGTGACAATATAACTGTAATGACTCTTTCAAAGCAAGAATAAATTTCCTTTCAACAGGAAAGTAGTGTGATGCAATATTGTGGTAAATTATTTTTCTCAACTCTTTGTTCCTTCCCTATTATGCAATTATTAATCTATTCCCTTAGCAGTGTAATTTCAGTTATTCCCACTGTGGAAATGCTTCCTCACCCTCATTGACATTGGGTTAAGCCACGTCTTTCCTTGAAAAATCTGTGCATGTGACACAAGCAAAGACCTTTCAAAAAAGTATGTGTGGTCTGCCTGGGCACCTGTGAAAGCCATGATAAAAGTACACATGTAGCACACTCGAAATGAGATCTGTGAGCAGAGCTGAACCCAATTCAAGGCTGGAGTCACACCCTGATGACCTACAGCCTACAAGCAGATTTGCTCCAGGAGACCCACAGATACAGGAGTGTGAAAAACAAATATTTGTAATTGAAAGCAGGGATAGCTTATGTAGCATTATTGAAGCAACAGTTGTCTGAACAAATGTTTAGAATGTGGACTTTAAGGTCAGTGAGAGTCTAAATTTGAACAGCCACTCTGCAGCTGAGCCGTGTAACCTTGGGAAAACCTCTTAACAAACGTGATTCTGTTTCCACATTAATAAAATGAGTGTAATGATGCCAGTCTCATAATATTGCTGTAAAGATTAAATAGCACAATGTATGCAAAATAAACTGTATTCCTGAGATACTAGTTATTCTGCAAATAGTTGCTGTCAACATCATCATCATCATCTTTATAATCCAGCCCTTCCTTCTATAATCCAGGTTTCTTTAAGCCAGTGGTAATTTATATCATGAGAGAGTTTATATAAAGCATCTACAATAGTGTCTCACACAGATTAGGCCCCTTAAATATTTCTTTCCTGGTCACTATTTCCCAAAAGACACATGCATAAATGGGACTCACGATTTTTGTTTCAGTAGCATCCTAGGCTATATAACCAAGGGGATAAAAAAATATTTTTTTTCACAAAGTGGTGCATCTAAACCCACTCTTTTCATCCACCCTAGATTGAGACCAAAAACTTGTATTTCTGTGGTTCTCAAGTCCCTCTGGAATTTTGGATCCAACAGTCTTCATGGTCCAAACATGCACCCTCTAAATAGTGCTGGGAGACCCCAGTAGATTTCATGTAAGTCTGGGGATCTACTGTCAGTCTGCTTGGACCATGACAGAGGACCATAATATGGATTCCTTAAACAACAAACATTTCTTTCTCACAGTTCTGAGGGCTGGGAGGCTCAGATAACTGTGCCAGCATGGTCAGGTTCCTGGTGAAGGCCATCTTCCAGGTTTTTTTTTCCTTTGCTTTTTGTGTATTTATTTTATAAAACCAACTGCAATTATTCCAGTGTATAATTTGATTAGCTTTGACATATATACACACAAACCTAAAGATACAGATGTATATAAATAAAATGTGAAACAATAACCAGAATCAAGATAATGAACATACCCATCAGCCTCAAGAATATCCTAGTACAACTTTATAACAGCTCTCTCTTTTTTAAATATGTGTCTTTTTTTTTGCTGGCTACTATTAAAATTTATCTTTTTCACCATCTTTCATGATATTGTTTGGTTGTGCCTTGGTGTAACTTTTTTTTTTCTTAAGGTATCATTGACATGCAATCTATTGAAGGTTTCACATGAACAACATTTTGGTTACTATAATCACCCATATCATCAAGTGCACCCCACACCCCACTGCAGTCACTGTCCATCAGCGTAACAAGATGCCACAGAGTCACTACTTGTCTTCTCTGTGCTACACTGTCTTCCCAGTGACTGCCACACACACACCATGTGTGCCCATCATAATGCCCCTCAATCCCCTTCTCCCTCCCTCCCCACACACCTTCCCCAACCTTTTTTCTTTGGTAACCGCTAGTCCCTTCTTGGAGTCTGAGTCTGCTGCCATTTTTTTTCCTTCACTTTTGCTTTGTTGTTATAGTCCACAAGTTAGTGAAATCATTTGGTACTTTTCTTTCTCCACCTGGTATATTTTACGGAGAATAATACCACCAGCTCCATCCATGTTGCTGCAAATAGTAGGATTTGTTTTCTTCTTCTGGCTCAATAATATTTCATTGTGTATATGTACCACCTCTTCTTTATCCATTCATCTACTGAAGAACACTTAGGTTGTTTCCATACCTTGGCTATTGTAAACAGTGCTGTGATAAACATAGGGGTGCATATGTCTTTTTGAATCAAGGTTCTTGTTATCTTTGGGTAAATTCCTAGGAGTGGAATTCCGGGTGAAATGGTATTTCTATTTGTAGATTTCTGAAGAACCTCCATATTGCTTTCCACAATGACTGAACTAATTTACACTCCCACCAACAGTGTAGGAGGGTTTGCCTTTCTCTGCATCCTCGCCAGCATTTGTTGTTCCTTGTAGTTTGGAACGTTGGCCATACTACCTGGTGTGAGGTGATATCTCACTGTGGTTTTAAAATGCATTCCCTGATAAGTAGTGATGCAAAGCATCTTTTTATGTCCCTGTTAGCCATCTGAATTTCTTCTTTGGACAAGTGTCTGTTCAGATCCTCTGCCCATTTTTAATCGGGATATTTGCTTTTTGCGTATTGAGGCATATGAGTTCCTTATATATTTTAGATGTTGACCCCTTAGTGGATATGTCATTTAGCAATATATACTCCCATCCTGTAGGATGCCTTTTTGTTCTATGGCTGGTGTACATTTCTGTACAGAAGCTTTTAAGTTTGATGTACTCCCATTTGTTCATTTTTGCTTTTGTTTCCCTTGCCTGAGGAGATATGTTCAGAAAAAAAGTTGCTCATGTTTATGTTCAAGAGAATTTTGCCTATGTTTTCTTCTAAGAGTTTTATGATTTCATGACTCACATTCAGGACTTTGATCCATTTCAAGTTTACTTTTATGTATGGAATTAGACAATAATCCAATTTCATTCTCTTACACAAAGCTGTCCAGTTTTGCCAACACAAGTTGTTGAATAGGCTGTCGTTTCCCCCATTGAATACCATGGCCTCTTTATGGTATATTAGTGGACCATATATGCTTGGGTTTATATCTGCACTCTCTATTCTGTCCCACTGATCTATGGGTCTTTTCTTGTGCCAGTACCAAATTGTGTTGATTACTGTGGCTTTGTAGTATAGCTTGAAGTCGGGGATTGCTTTCACTATTCAGGGTCTTTTGTGGTTCCATATGAATTTTAGAACTACTTGTTCCAGTTTGTAGAAGAATGCTGTTGGTATTTTGATAGGGATTGCACTGAATATGTAGATTGCTTTAGGCACAATGGCCATTTTGACAATATTAATTCTTCCTATCCATGAGCATGGGATATATTTCCATGTGTGGCATCTTAATTTCTCTCATGAGGGTCTTGTAGTTTTTAGGGTATAGGTCTTCCACCTCCTTGGTTAGAGTTATTCCTAAGTATTTTATTCTTTTTCATGGAATTGTTTTCCTTATTTCTCTTTCTGCTAGTTCATTGTTAGTGTATAGGAATGCAACAGATTTCTGGGGTATTAATTTTGTATGCTGCAACTTTGCTGAATTTGGTTATTAGTTACAGTAGTTTTGGGGTGGATTCATTAGGGATTATGTAAAATATCAAGTCAGATGCAAACAGGAACAGTTTTTCTTCTTTACCAATCTGGATGCCTTTTATTTCTATGTGTTGTCTGATTGCCATGGCAAGGACCTCCATTACTATGTTGAATAAAAGTGTGGAGAGTGGACATCCTTGTCTTGTTCCCCATCTTAATGGAAAAGCTTTCAGTTTCTTGATGTTAAATATTATGTTGGCTGTGGGTTTATTATGTGTGGCTGGCCTTTATTACATTAAGGTACTTGCCCTCTATACCCATTTTCTTGGGAGCTTTTATCCTGAATGGATGTTGAATTTTGTCAAATGTTTTTCATCTATGGAGATGATCATATAATTTTTGTCCTTTTTGTTGATGTGGTGTATGGTGTTGATGGATTTCAAATACTGTACCATCCTTGCATATCTGGAATACTATTTGGTCATGATGGATGATTTTTCTGATGTATTTTTAAATTTGGTGTGTTAACATTTTGCTGAGGATATTTCCATCTATGTTCATCAGGGATATTGGTCTGTAATTTTCTTTTTTTGTGGTGTCTTTGCCTGGTTTTGGTATTAGAGTGATGCTGGCCTCATAGAATGAGTTTGGAAGTATTCCCTCTTCTTCTACTCTTTGGAAAACTTAAGGAGGATGGTTATTAAGTCTTCTCTAAATGTTTGATAAATTAGGCAGTGAAGCCATCTGGTCCAGGGTTTTTTTCCTTAGGTACTTTTTTGATTACCAACTCAATTTCATTGATGATAATAGGTCTGTTCTGATTTTCTGTTTCTTCCTGGATCAGACTTGGAAGGTTGTATTTTTCTATAAAGTTGTCCATTTCTTCTAGATTATACAACTTGTTAGCATATAATTTTTCACAGTATGTATTCTCTAATAATTCTCTGTATTCCTGTGGGTTCGTAGTGACTTTTCTGTTCTCTAATTTCTGATTCTGTTTATGTGTAAGTCTGGCTAGGGGTTAATTTATTTTGTTAATTTTCTTGAAGAAAGCAGCTCCTGTTTTCATTGATTCTTTCTATTGTTTTATTCTTCTAGATTTTATTTATTTCTGCTCTGATCATTACCATGTTGCTCCTTCCACTGACTTTGGGACTCATTTGTACTTCTTTTTCTAGTTTCATCAATTGTGAGTTTAGACAGTTCACTTGGGATTATTATTCTTTCTTGAGGTAAGCCTGTATTGCAGTATACTTCCCTCTTAGCATGGCCTTTGCTGCGTCCAACAGATTTTGCAGTATAGAGTTAATGTTTTCATTTGTCTCTATATAGTGCTTGATCTCTTATTTTTATTTGGTCATTGATCCATTGATTATTTGGGAGCATGTTGTTAAGCCTCCATGTGTTTGTGAGCGTTCCTGTTTTCTTTGTACAACTTATTTCTAGTTTCATACCTTTGTGATCTGAGAAGTTGGTTGGTACAATTTCAATCATTTTGAATTTGCTGAGGCTCTTGTTGTGGCCTAGTATGTGATCTATTCTGGAAAATGTTCCATGTGTACTTGAGAAGAATGTGTATCCTGCTGCTTTTGGATGGAGTGTATTGTAGATGTCTGTTAGGTCCATCTGTTCTAATATGTTGTTCAGTGCCTCTGTCTCCTTACTTATGTTCTGTCTGGTTGGTCTGTCCTTTGGAGTGAGTGGTGTATTGAAGTCTCCTAAAAAGAATGCATTGCATTCTATTTCCCCCTTTAATTCTGTTAGTACTTGTGTCACATATGTAGTTGTTCCAGTGTTGGGTGCATAGATATTTATAATAGTTATATCCTCTTGTTGGACTGACCACTTTATCATTATGTAATGTCCTTCTTTGTCTCTTGTGACTTTGTTTTGATGTCTATTTTATCTGATACAAGCACTGCAACTCCTGCTTTTTTCTCCCTATTAGATGCATGAAGTATCTTTTTCCATCCCTTCACTTTTAGTCTTGTGTATGTCTTTGGGTTTGAAGTAGGTCTCGTGTAGGCAGCATATACAAGGGTCTTGTTTTTTTATCCATTAGGTAATTCTGTGTGTTTTGATCAGTGCATTCAATCCATTTACATTTAGGGTGATTACTGATAAATATGTACTTATTATCATTGCAGGCTTTAGATTCATGGTTAACAAAGGTTGAAGGGTAGCTTCTTTACTATCTAACAGTCAAACTTAACTCACTTAGTATGCTATTTCAAACACAATCTAAATGGTTGTTTTTCCTCCCTTCTTTTTCTTCCTCCTTCATTCTTTATACATTAGGTGTCATATTCTGTACTTTTTGTGTATCCCTAGACTGACTTTGGGGGTAGTAGATTTAATTTTGCATTTGCTTAGTAATTAATTGGTTTACTTCCTTTACCATGGTTTTATATTCTCTGATGACAGCTTTTTAGCCTTAGGAACACTTCCATCTATAGCAGTCCCTCCAAAATACACTGCAGAGACAGTTTGTGGGACATAAATTCCCTCCACTTTTTTTAAATCTGGAAATTGTTTAATCCGTGATTCAAATTTAAATGATAATCTTGCTGGGTAGAGGATTCCTGGTTAGAGGCCCTTCTGTTTGATTGCAGTAAATATATCATGCCACTACCTTCTGGCCTGTAAGGTGTCTGCTGAGAAGTCTGATGATAGCCTGATGGGTTTTCCTTTGTATGTCAACTTTTTCTCTCTCTGGCTGCTTTTAATACTCTGTCCTTATCCTTGATCTTTGCCACTTTAATTATTATATGTTTCGGTGTTGTCTTCGCTGGGCCCCTTGTGTTGGGAGATCTGTGCACGTCCACAGCCTGAGAGACTATTTTCTTCCCCCAGATAAGTTTTTAGCAATTATTTCCTCAAAGATACTTTCTATACCTTTGTCTCTTCTTCTTCTGGTGCCCATATAATGAGACTATAGTTTCATTTGTATTGGTCGCACAGTTCTCTTAATATTCTTCCATTCCTAGAGATCGTTTCTGATCTCTGTGCCTCTGCTTCTTTGTATTTCTGTTCTCTAATTTCTATTTCATTTACCATCTATCTCTTCTACCTCATCTAATCTGCTTTTAAATCCCTCCATTGTAGGTTTCATTTCGGATATCTCTTTCTTGAAGTTTCTATCTCTTTCTTGAAGTCCTCCCTGAGGTCTTGAATATTTTTCTGTGAGCTCCATGGGCATGTTTATGATTTTTATTTTCTAATCTTTATCAAGAATATTGATGATTTCAGTTTCACTTAGCCCTCTTTCTGGTGTTTGTGGGATTTTGGTTTGTACCACGTTCCTTTGCCATTTCATGTTTGTATTGAGTACTCTGGAAAAATAACTCTGTGTAGGTGGTGCCTTCTATTACCCAGAAACTCTACTCTCTGGAGCTGCCCAGCACCTGGAGTGATGTCAGGGTTCACAGGTGAACAACATCAGTGCCTGTTGGGAGGAAAAAACCCATTCTTGTTTCCTGGCCACAGTGCCTGCCTCCACTGTAATAGCCAGTGGGCTGAGCATGCAGAGAGGAGACTCTGCATTATGCCTCTGTAGCTGCTGTAGGCGGAGCCACCCTCTGGCTGGCCTGATGCAATGGTGGGGGCTACAGGTTTGTGAACCGGTTCTGGCTGGGAGGAAGGAGCAGCAGGCTGCATGTCATGGTGGGGGCCTCAGTATTCATTGCCAGCCAGGGGAATGGAGCACCTGAAGTTCCTGAGATTTCCCAACCTTGCTGGGCTGTGTACTGGGACGATTTTTTCTATCTGTCCTTGTGCAGCAAGCTCTATGTAATCCTTGCCCTTTTAGCAGCCCTCTCGCTGGAGGGAAGTCTCTCAGAGTGCCCACCTTTGTTTTGTCCCAGAGAAGCCATTTGTGGGTAACTTCTCCAGCAGCAGTTGGAATCTCAGTCTCTCCAAGTATTCTGCCTGTCTTTGCTTCCAACCCCACTAATCTCCAGAGCACCACTTAATGTGGGTTTGTGCTCCCAGAGCATGTCTTCAGGGCTGGGTGTTCAGCAGTCTTAGGTTTCTACTCCTCCCCACTCTGTTGAGCTGGGTGACGGGAGGGCTTGGTTCCTGCTGGATCATGGCTTTACTACCTTACTCTTTTCCAGATGTTGGCTGTCTGTCACAGTCTTCTTTCTGGTCACTTCTTCAGGATTAGTTTTATTTGCTGTATTTTCATATTATATGTGGTTTTGGAAGGAGTTTTCTATCTCACTTCTCATGCTGCCATATTTAAGTCCCTGCCTTCTTCCAGTTTTAAAGATAGGTATTTTCTCATTATGTCTTCCCACTGTGGATAAAGAGATCATGCTTCTGAGTCTCTTCTTTTAAGGACACTAATCATATTCATGTCCGCTCCATTCTCAAACATAATTACTTCCCGTAGGCCCTACCTAACATAATCACATTGTGGGGGTTAGGGTTTCAACATATGAATTTGAGGTAGACTCATTTACTTCATAACATCTATTTTGTTATGGACTAGGTACCACAATTTTTTGTAAATTCTACTTCCACCATTTCTACTGGGTACCACCATACCACAATCTTCTGGTTCCCCACACTTGACACCACTGGCACTTGCTATGTGATGGCCTTTGCTAATGCTGCTAACACAGTAAATAACAAGATACCAAAGCTACTCAGTGTTCTATACTAATGTGATGAGAAATATACCCCTTCTCTCATCCAGAGCAATCTGTCAGAAAGGAATCACTTCAATAATTGTTTCTGTCCTACTATCTTACATAGATTTCAGTGAAAGTAATTCTTTGACTTTTTATTCACAACCCTTCTCTTTAATGTCCAAAAATGAGTCTGCCATGGAAGGAAGTAGGGAGGGAAGAAGCTAGACTTGGAACAATTCTGAAAGATGGACACAATTCAGTGGCCAGAATTGCCCATCTGGTTTGACAACTGAATCTTTACTATGGGGTCCATCCTGTTTCTTTGCCTCTTCTCTTAATATGAATTATTTCCCATGAAGTCCTTCAGTCCCTTTTGTAAATTACCTTTCAACTATCTGTAAGACCTACTCACACAAATTTAGGCTTATAATGATATTGCCTTGAGCCCCCTGCTATAAATATACTGCCATTTATTTGGTGCAAAACAAAACGAGGAAAAAATGAGTCTGAATAAGTTATCGTATTCAGAGACTCAGCATTATGTTATTTTTTAACCAATTATGTACAAAGTAGCTCAAACTTAGCATATCAAAAATTGAACTTTTGATTCTTCAGCTCACCCCCAGCACCTGCTGCTCTACAGTATCTCCTGTTTGGTAAAAAGTAACACCATCATATTACTTGCTATGGCCAAGAACCTTAAAAACATGTTTAATTCTTCTCTTTCTCACATTTCACAGGCAAATCACCAGCAAATCCTTTTGTCCCCGCATTCCAAATACACTGAGACTGAGAGTCCTGCCATTTCTCATATCTTCCTCACTACTAAGCTGAGTCAGACATCCACCATCTCTCACCTGGACAGTTGTGAAAGCCTTCTGAGTTGTCTCTGCTCCCACACAAGACCGTGTATTATCTATTCTCAATACAGAAGCCTGAGTGATCCTGCTCCCACACAAGACCGTGTATTATCTAATCTATTCTCAATACAGAAGCCTGAGTGATCCTTTAAAAATATAAATCAGAAAATATCTTTGCTCTGCTCTTAACCTTTTACTGCTTCCCATCCTGCTCACAGTAAACACTAAAGTTCTTATACTACCTATGAAACTTACATCCTGTTGCTGGACAGCTGCATTCGATAGTCTCTCCTTGAGCACTAGGTGAAGCACTAAGAGAAGCCTCAACCTGGATGGGGGAGATTTCTTGACTCTGGACGAGGAAGAATTCTCAGTTTGGACAAGTATAGGCTAAGGCAGGAATTCATTAAAGCAAGAGTAGTAAGGAATGGTAGCTGCCCTCTAGGCGTCTGAGGACAGGGAGAGACCCTCGTCAAACCCCCAAAAAAGATGATACCGGAGTTCTTGTTTACGGAGTCGAAGAAGGAACTTTGCAAATGTTCAAGATAGGCAAGCAAGAAAGAGGCTTTTTATTGATAGAAATAAAGGTACAGAACTCCCAGGCATATACTGGGAGGGGCAAGGCTCCATTTATGGGCTTAGGTCTAGGGGTTTTATGCCTGTTGAATCGACCAGGGAGAGAAGCTGTTTTCTATAGGTTCCCATCAGAATGCCAGCTATATTTCAGACAATCATACTAAAGGTCATTTCTATTTTTAACTAGTATGCCTTGGTTAAGCTACATGAGCTAACAGTGACTTATAGTCAGTAAAATGGTTCTTTATCACCGGGTGGTTTGGTGGGAACATTCTCATACATTGTTGTGTTGTTTCAGTCTTCTGCTTTTCACATTCCTAAGGTCCTTAGTATGCATCTCCTTTGTCCTTCCCAGGGCCCTTATCTTGCTCTAACTGTACAGGGGCTGTCCCCTGTCCTTTCCCTGCCTCATCCTGATATGCTGGTTCCCTTCTTGCTCACTCTGTTCTAGCCAGTGATCTCCTTGATATTTCTTGATTAGCCTAGATCTGCTCCCATCTTGAGGTCTGTGGTCTAGCTGCAACCCCTGCCTGGAATGCTTTCCTCTTAACACCCTAAATTTCCTTACTAACTCTCACTTCCTACAATCATTTGCTTAGATCTCTTTTCCTCAGCAGATCTATCTTACTAACTGCTCTCCTCCACCCCACCTCTACCACCTACATCCCTATAACCCTTACCCTGATCTGGTCCTTGATTATTTTCAGAGCATTTATTAGCCCTTCTCATAGTAAAAAAAAAATGTATCTATTGTTTTATTATATTTTATCTCTCTCCCCTTCCTCATGTAAATTCTATGAGGGCAGGGTCTTTATCTGTTTTGATCACTAAACAGCATTAGGCATATAAACGAACACATATTGGAAGGAGAAAAAATAAAATTATTTCTTAAAGTCGTTAATGTTTATTTTTATCAAATAGTACTTGCCACATTTGAGCTTTGCAGAGGACCAAAGAAAGTTTTCAAATCTTACAAATCAAATTTTCTTCTTCAATTCTGGAGTTATTTTTTAAAGTACTCTGTATATGTACTATCCTTTTGCACCCACACACATTGTAATTATTTTGTCAATTTCAAAAGGTCTTAAAGATACAAGCTTCACTTTTTTTTAATGCTCTACTGGTCTCCTGGGAACAAGAGGTATAAACTGATATGTAAATGGTAAATAGTTCAAATGGTTACATTATGATATAATTTTTAGTAACAGGAAAATATCAAACACAACAAATGAAAAAAATGATACAGCTGACAGATATTATGGAGAGAAAAAGGAAGCCATTTTTGAACAAATAAAAGTTATATATCAGCTTCATAAAAATGTTTTATTTACATTCCCTCTAAAGCAGCATACGCTTCTTCAAGATCACACATATATTTCAAACATGTCAAGAACAAAAAGCTTACCTCCCTCTTTCCCCAAACTTTCTCTTTCCTTAATAAGAAAAATGGTACCAACATCTACCCAGTTATTGCTTCACCTTCCACACCTAGTTAATACCAGCAGGCAAGTTTTGTTAATTCTGTTCCATAAACGTCTCTCAAAACCTCACCCTTCTCTTTGTTATTATCTGCTTCAGTCATAACAGTCAGCCACCATTTCCTGTCTGGGCCTCAGGAACACACTAAGCAGATATCCACTCCAACTCTTGCCTTTCACAGATTCATCCTCCACAAAGCACATCTGATCTTGCCATTCATTGCTGGCAACCCTTTAATGATTTCCCCTTATTTTCAGAGTTAAGTTTTTATAAAAATCTTAACATGGCTTACCAAAAGACCTTTGATGTATTAATACTGCCTGCCTCTTAAGATCCAAGTAAAGGAAAAATTCTATGTTTGAGTACAATGGACACAGTAGATTATTTCAATAGAGATTATTTTGGTTAGGTTTCCCCAGGACTAAAGCATAAGACTAAGATTTGAGTGCAAGTAAATGATATTTGGAGGAGACTCAGAAAGTACCACACAGAGAAAGCCCTCCGCTGGTAATCAGAAATGCTTGCCTTAGGAAACCTGTTATAAACAGGAAGTCTAAGTGCTTAAGGGATATGATGGGAACGAGCAGCATCTGCCAAAAGGGCTATAAACAAAATTAGTCCTTTTCCAAGAAAAATGATCAAGACAGTAAAGGATCTTGAAACTGTATACCATGAATAACGGTTGAAGGAATGAAGAATGTTGCAACTAGAAAAAAAGAAATATAAAATCTGAATAATTCTCCACTTAAGAAAACAGTTAATCTTGACTGGAGGAAAACTGAAAAGCAAATCACTAGGACATTAAAGTTCTTCAGTTTATTCAGTTTTTATATTGTAATTATTTTCCCTTCTGCTCATAAAAAGAAAGATCATAACTAGAATATTTATGACATAGGGAACTATATGAAGGATATATTTGCTAACTAATCAGTTGGCCTAAAATCAAATTAAATTTGGATATATGTTCTCTATATTACAGACAAAATTTTCTCTTGTATTTGTCTGCTATTTATTGTAAAGAGATAAAGACCCTTGTGTGACTAAGATATTTTATTATGTATCTAAAATTCAAACTTGTTATTTTTAAGAACTGTGAAACATTTTAATGAATCATGAAGTATAATAAAACAAACATGATTGGTACAGGAGATAAATGATATTTCTCAAATTATACTTTTTAATCACTTTAGACATATATGAGTTCATAGTCCATGTTTTTGAAGTTTCTGACCTAAACATTCTGTTTTTTTCATCAAAAACAATCTTTTTTTTAAATTTAGGCAGCCAGGACAACATTGGGTTCAGAGATGGCTTTCGTATTTCATTTTTTTCTGCAAAGGTTTGCAACAAGCATGATTAAAAGTAACAGTGTTCCCCCAGCTTCTACACTCTAATCCAACAGAGAGCTTTATACTTTGGCACAGAATAAGTGCCTACAAATCTTGAACTCCTGACCTGTAGTAGAAGGATTAGACTTTCTGTATGGCCACAAAAGACAGATTTAAGATAAAAGTGGGAGAAGGATTTCACCTCAAATAAGGAAGGTGAAGGAAGAAGAAGTGGAGGAAGAGGAAAGGAGAAGGAGAAGGAGGAGAAACAATATTTTTAAATAGCTAGGTTATTTTTAAAGACTGACTAAGGCTAATGCTAGAGTTATGCAAGCATAGATTTGGCTTGGGATTTACAAAGAACTAAAGAGCATCCAGTTGGTTGGACCAGATTACTTTAAGGTCTGTTTCTAAATCAGAGATTCATAATTCTAAGATTCTAGGGTTTATCTGCCAATAATGTTTAAAATGAATTAGAGGTAAGTATGGAGATAAAGAAACCAGTTAAGAAATACCCCAAGAATACAGGTAAGAAGTAAAGTATAACTATATAATGATTCTAGAAATGGAGAAGATCAATAAGAAAATTTTGAGTAATCAAATGAGAACAGCAAGAGAGAAAAAGAACTCAGAAGATGACACCAAACTTTGGGGCCTATGTACAGCGAGGTTACTAACCTCTTACAGACATAAGGACCAGAAAAGGAAGAGCAGGTCTGGGAGGAAATAACAGACCCACTGTGAGTTTAAGTTACTTGATTGAGTCAGATACAGCTATTCAGAATTGGAAATACTGTACTGGATCTTGGAAGGAAGGTCAGTTCTGGGCATATAGGAGAGAAAATTGCCTGTACGTCATTGATTGTCAAAAATCAAGACATTAGATAAGATTGTCTGCCAAGAAAGACTATGGAGAGAAAAGAAAGTGGACAATGAATGATCTTTATGTGATGTCTAAGTTTAAGAAAGTGGGGGGCAGAGACAGAGAGAGAAAAGAGAAGGACAATAGGAAAGGGAAGAGGAAAGGAGGAGGGAGGGGCAAGAGGAAGGGAAGTAAGGAAGGGAGGACAGGAGGGGGGCAGGCTTCATAGCACAACCTTTGCAGATAATGAGTCAGTAATCTTCTTTTATGAAAGAGTAATAGAATACTTCTAATTTTAATTAATAAATGAATAACTCTGAAAACTTTATTTGCATCATAACTGAATATTCTAATTGGAAAAACTCTCACCAGCAGAATTATTTTCTGTTTTCCATATTAAATGTTTTAGCAACCTCCTAGTTACATTAAGGCACAATGAGCCTGAAAGTGGTGATAGACTGCTTTTTAGCAAAGAAGCATCTATTGCTTATTTCAAGTTAAAAGTAGATGAGAGTTAAAAATACTGTGGTTTCTTTTCTTTAATTCTTGGGATTCATAATTATTGCATTGCTCTATTTCACCTAATGATAACAGCTTACAATTACACAGTTTTATGATTTGAAAAATGTTTTCCCATGCTTCAGCTCTTTCAGCTTCCATGGACACCCTGTAAACTAGACAAGAAAGGTCTAATTACTGAGGATTTAAGTGATTTGCCCCAAATGAGTTGCCAACAAAACCAGTCCACTGCTCCTTCCCTCTACCACAGTGACCCTCTGTCTCTACAGGAAACTGCAGACTCTCACATGGAAATCAGGTGACTGGGCAACTGCAGGATTCCCTTCTGAACATTTATATGCATAGAAACATAAAATGTGACAATATACCTTACAGCAAGTGATTCATCCCTTCAAGAAGCAGATAGAAAATAAGACAAAGATGTACAGACTTGTCCTAGAAATGATCCTTTAGTTCATTAAGACAGCAATAGCGTTACAAACTGGTTATCTATCTATAAAGGATAAGACTCTGGCTTTTTAATTGATTTCTTTCCACACTAAATAAAACCATCGGTGGCAAATGTGAATAAAATTATAAGGAAGCTTGCAGAATATTTATTCTCATGGACTTTTGTAACTTAAGCATATTTATAACAGTAAGTCTTCTGCTCCCTTTTTATCTCACTCTCCCTTTACCCCTCTTGTAACTAATCTGGTGAGGGAGAGCAGAAAAAATTAGCACCTCAAAAGTAACTTCCAGGTCTCTAATCTTACTATTCCATTACCTTCATACCTGTTTTATTCAGACTATAAAAGATCCCTCCCTGACTTTAGTTAATCCTCAAAAGTCTGTCTCCAAAAACCTTTGCTGTTCTCTCCTCTACCAGAGTCATTCAGTATAATTTCTGGTGGAATACTGCTACCAACAGGGATCTGAAGACATCTGCAAGCACTTCTCAACCATTATATTTCTTTTAACAGATTAGTGATTCAGTAATGGTCGGTTCTGTGGTTGCCTTAAGTACAATTTTTCTTGCATTTTTTCTAGATGCTTTCTTAGATGGGAATAAAAGGATGGCACACACCTAGAGGTAGGAATTTCAAAAATTGCTTACACTTGAGACTGAGTTTCTGTGACTGTTATCTGAGCCACATGCCCTGGTAACAAGCAAGGTTGTGGTTATTCTTTATGCAAAGACATGTTTGTTATTTGTTTGATATAATATTTGCTTCAAAAATTGGATTTTATGGAATCCAATTTGTAATTATGGAAACAGATTCAGTGAAATTTAAGTGATTAGTGCAATATCACATAGCTAATAAGCAGTAGAACAGGGAATAAAACAGGATCACCTCACTCTAAAGCTTCTGCTCACTTCACAAGAAAAATGATGTCATGACATCAAGATATATTTCATACATCCTTGGAGGTACCCATAACTGTCCTAGGCTCTCAAACTCTTCCTAAGCAAAGCCTAACTCAGTCAGGTCAGCTAAGCCAGGAATCTATGTTGAAATGAAGGAAAGAAAGGAGGAAGGGAGGGGAGGTGGGAAAGAGAGAGAGAAGAAAGGGAAGGGGAAAAGGGAAAGGTTTAAAAGGACTCAGAAGATCAAAAATTTCTCCCCCTCCTTTCCCCCACTCCACCCTGGGTGCACGTCCAGTTCAAAATAACTCCATGGTGGCAGCAATTAAGTTCTAACAAATGAGGCAGGTGTGTTCTTTTCTGGTAAGTGCACAGGTGGGAGCCAATCTAATAGTTCAATTTCTCTTTTCCACTTTATCAGATGCAACACGCTGTGCACATCACAGTTCTTTAGGACAAATGCATTTCAAAAGAAAAATTAGTCGTGAACATTGAAACTTTCAACTGTGTATATTCTACTAAATGTCAATCGTTGCTTGCTGGGTGACTTCAGTTAGTCTGATTTATTATGCCATTCTAAGCCTCAGAAAGTTATTTCAAATAGAAAAAAGAAATTACTTGCCCCAAATCTTAGACTACATGCAGTTTCCAAAGGTACAATTTAAGCCATTTTCCATCATTCAGCTATAATTTTGCTTTCTACTCCCTGCTTCTAGCTAGGTTACAACCTCCTGACCATAAGAAAAATTGCCTCCAGTCTTACCTTAATTCTTCCATTTTGAGATAATTTCAGGTAACAGCACATATTTGTTCAGGAGACTAGTGTACCAATCTTCCTTCTCTGGTTAAATGCTAGACTGAATTTATTTTTATTTCAAGTTACTCTTCAAACTTGCATTATTCTTCATTAATGATCAAGTGGAACATTATTAAGGTTCATGTTAAAAGATCCTTCTAGATACAAAAATGTCTTAAGATGGGCATTTTTTTTGTCATTGTCAAATTATTTCCTGAGACCTGTTTTAAAATAATAAAATGTGGTAAACCAAATTAAACTTTTGCTATTCTCTGTACTACAATATCCTAAAGGAGTGCTACTGGAACTGACTTTTCATGCTTCATTGCCCATATTTGTACCACTAATAAAAATAATCATAATAATAACATTCATTTTGTGCTTATATGTACCAGTATTTCAAATGAATTATCTTATCTAAACATGAAAATAGCCCAAGGAAGACCACATCATTCTATACTTCAGATTATTTCCTTAGTGAAAATTCCAAGATGAGGGATTCCTGGGTCACTGAGAGTGGTCAATTCACAAACTCAATATATGACCGGATCCACAAAGATTTTACTAATTTATGCTCCCACTAGAAATGCATGAAAATTCCTTTTACTCTCTACTTTTGTCAGTATTGGATAATCTGATGGTAATTCTTTTTTCAAAAATTTCCTAATTTGACAAGAGAAAAATAAGACCTCCCTGTTGTTTTCATTTGCATACTGCTAAGTTTGTTAGCCCATTTTATTTCCTAATTATCTATTAATGTCACGCTCTCTCATCTATGAGGATCTTCTTAGTGCTGTTGTTCCCAATTTGAATGAACTCTTTAAATACTAAAACAATTAACCTTTGTCACATTTATTATAAATAGTTGTCCCAGTTTAGCTTGCATCTTAATTTTAGTCTTTTTTATTTTGGACTTGCAGCCTTTTTATGTTCAAACAATTAAATGTATTGATCTTAATCTTTATAAATTCTTCCACTATAAGGCCATCTGAATAAAATACAAATTGTTCATGTCATTCTTCCAGTTTTTGACCCTAAGTGTCAAAGTCCTTAGCATAACAAACAAGATCTTCCATGATTTAGTTCTCACATCTTACAAATCATCTTTCCTCACTTCAGACAGTCAGCCCTATGAACTAACCTTGCCAAATTCCTTTAATTAATCTGCTTTCTTTCCCACATCTAATTTCTTTGCTCTAGTCCTTTTTTCCCCTTCCAACATCCATCATCCCCAGCGACATCCCACTCTCCTGATCAACTTCTCCTTGTAACTTCAAGACTCAAATCCCATGCACTCCTCCAGGATGTTCTTCTGAAAGCTACTCACCCTACAGACACTGGATGATTTTCCAAAGTTCCCACAGCATCCCAAGCTTGCTTCCTTCATAATACTAACAGCTATGTTGGACTCTCTCCTTCCCAACTAGATGCCAGACACTCTGCAGACCAGTATCTACCTATTACCATCCCCACATTATTTGACTTAACAGTTTAAGTCAGTCATTGTTAAATGAATGAATTCGTGCCAAAGTTGATGACGAAGGGTACTAGCCAGGTAGATACATTTTATTTGCATATATACACAATTTAATTCCTAGTATATGATGTGGATAGCAATAATTTGGGAGAAATTAAGTGACTTTCAAATCCTTTTAGTACTTGAAATCATTTCCTAGGGAGCACCAAAGGAAAGGACTGGACTTTTGTCCAGGTTTAACCTCAGAGCTTCACTTACTTTTTCTCATTTAATATAAATGTTGGGTCTCTGAGCTGAATAACACACTGTTAAAGACTTCAATAAAGAAACTCACACAACTTAATCTGACATATAATCTTTCTAAGGGGCTTAGAATTTAATAAAAGTATGAAAATAAAGCAGTTGGCACCTAACTTTAAAATCACAGTGGAGAAGAATGGTGAGCAAATTCAACAATTTTACTTTGTTTAAACTAATATTATAAAGTAATTGACTCACATATTAAAAATGTAAAATGTCTGTAGCCATTTAAAAGGGCAATTAATTTCACTAATAAATATATTTAAAGCAACAAGCTAGTGTTTCATCTATCAAACTGGAAAAGATTTTTAAAAAACCACCTATGGTGAGTGAGAGTGTAGGGAACAAGACTCCACTCTTCCGATGAATGAATAAATTAGTATAATTTTAACCAAAGGTCATCTGACAATATGAGCTTTCAACATACGACTTTACATTTTCCATATTTTCTTAATTTTCTCACCTTTTTGGCCTAAAGAAAACCTATTCCCTAATGACACTATTTTTTTTTTAAGCATTACAAGAAGAGTTTTTTCTCTCATAATTCCACTTGCTTCAGGAGCTAGGAGTTAAGTATCTTCCTTATTTCCCATTGCCACTTCCACCTATTACACTAGTAACACTTTAAAAATACAAACACATACACACCTATATTATTTGAAGGGCAGACTTTACCACATACCCTCCCTTCTCGATGCTGTCTTCTTTTTTTGAAAATGTTAAGAACACATGCATGCTAAATAAATAAGAGTAAACAGCCATGAAAAGAAAGAGAAAGCAAAAATTAAACATTACATTTTCATAGTACCTTTGCTATTGTAACTATGGTTAATTTTTATTGTTTTCATTTCTCTACTAGCTATGTTGGCAAACTTATGCTCTCTCATCTAATATGGCATCCAATTTCTGGGAGGAGAGGTTGTGGTTGCTACAAGCAGAGCTCACCAAAAGAAGAGATTATCACTACCAGTGCTACAGCTTATCTTTGCACCTTACACCATCAGTAAACCCACCACACTTCTGAATATGTCCATGAAAAAGAATAACATCAGATTTCCCTTTCCATGACTTATCTAGTCCAAAAACCAACCTTATATTGGAAATCTGATTTAATAACACTGCCAATGTTTTTCCTGAAGTCAAACTGTACACTTTGGGTAACAGACTTCTAGAGTCTGAGCCTCATAACTGCAATGATTCAACTCTTTATATATATGTGTATATTGCTTATAATATTATTTGTGCCCATTTCATAAGAGCTGCAACATTTTCTTCATGAATTTCTGCTGCAAATTACAAATGAGACAAAAGCCTTTCATTTGCATATATAATGTTGCCCTTGATTATACTGTTTTTCAAATTTGATAGCCACAATCAGCCATCAAAAGTAAGATGATCACTCTTTTTATTGAAATATAGTTGACATACAATGTCCTATTCATTTCAGGTGTACATTATAGTGACTCAGTTTTTAAAATATATTATGAAATGATCCCCATGACAAGTCTAGATGCCATCTGTCACCATACTAAATTATTACAATTTTATTGACTATATTCCCTACGCTGTACATTACATTCCCATGACTTATTTATTTTATAATTGGAAGCTTAATCCCCTTCACCTATTTTTCCTACCCCTTCCCCACTCTGATAACCAAGAGTTTGTTTCCTGTATCTATGAGTCTGTTTTCTGCTTTATTTGTTCATTTGTTTTATTTTTTACATTACACATCTAAGTGAAACCATATAGTATTTGTCTTTCTCTAATTTATTTTCACTTAGCATAATACCTTTTATGTTCATTCATGTTGTCAAAAATGGCAAAATTTCATTCTTTTTTATGCTGAATAATATTCTACTGCACATGCATATGTGTGTATATGTGTGTGTGTCTTCTTCATTCATCTGTCAATGAACAAAATAATATTTATTATAGTGCCAGAAAGAATAAAATACTTAGGAATAAACTTAACCAAGTGGGTGAAAAATCTGTATACTAAAAATCATAAAACATTCATGGAATATTAAAGCAGAAATAGACATCCTGTGTTCATGAATTGGAAGAATTAATATTATTAAAATGTCCGTACTACCCAGAGCAATCTAAAAATTCAGTACAATCCCTGTCAAAATCCCAGTGGCATCTTCCACAGAAGTAGAAAAAACAATCCTAATAGTCACATGGAACCATGAAGACCTCAAATAGCCAAAGCAATCTTGAGAAGGAATAAAGTGGAGGCATCACACTTTGTTACAAAATACATAACAAAGCTATACTAATCAAAACAGACATATAGACCAATAGAACAAAACAGAGAGCCCAGAAATAAATCTAAGTATTTACAGTCAACCAACTTCAACAAGGAACTCAAGAACACACAATGGGGAAAGCATTGTCTCATCAATAAATGGTGTTGGGAAAACATACAGAACAAAGAAATCAGACCCTTATCTCACACAAATTACAAACTCAAACCAAAATCAAGTAAGGATTTAAATGAAAGACCTGAAACCATAAAACCCCTGGAGAAAAACATAGAGAAAAATGTAATAGACATTATGTCTGTAAGTCTGGGCGATGATTTTTCTGGATATGACCCAGAGAAACACAGGCAAAAAAAACAAACAGACAAATGGGATGCATAAAACTAAGCTTCTGCATAGCAAAGGAAACAATTGACAGAGTGACGAGACAACCCATGGAATGGGGGAAAATACTTGCAAACCATACATGTGACATGGGGCTAATATCCAAAATATATAAGGAACTTAAACAGCTCAATAGCAAAACAAAACAAAAAATAAATGACCCATTTAAAAAATGGTGAAGGATCTGAAAAGAATTTTTCAGAAGAAGACATAAATGTCCAGCAGGTATAATAAAAGGTACTCAACATCACTGATCATCAGAGATATGCAAATCAAAACTACAGTGAAATATTATTCAGCATTAAATAAAGGAAATCATGTCTATCACAACTTAGAGAACCTGGAAAACATTATGCTGAGTGAAATAGGCCAGATGCAGGAAGACAGATACTGCATGATCTCATTTGTATGTGGAATCTAAAAATGTCAAACTAGTAAAAACAGATAATAGAATGGTGGTTGTAGGCCAGGGGCTAGGGCTGGGGGAAATGGGAAGATGCTGGTTAAAAGTACAATGTTTCAGTTATGGATGAATAAATTCTGGAAAAATGACGTGTGGCATGGTGACTACAGTTAATATTATATTGTGCACTTGACATTTGCAAAGAGAGTAAATAGATCTTAAGCGTTCTCACCACACACATGAAAAAAGGTAACTATGTGAGGTGATAGATACATTAATTAGGTTGATTGTGGTAATCAGTTCAGAATGTATACATATATTAAAACATAACATTGTAGACCTTAAACATCAATAAATTTTATTTATCGATTATATATCTCAATAAAGTTTTTGGGGAAAAGAATATACAAACAATTCTTTTAAATCAATAAAAATGCCAAAATAATAAAAGGAAAAAGGAAAAAGATCCTACTAGGCAATTCAAAATAATAATATATTCAAATAGCCAATAAACAAAGTTTTCATTAGAATGTGTTCAATGCATGTTCATGCAGAAATAAATATGATGAAGCATGCCCAAAAAGAGTTTAGAAACTGCATAACCAAACATTTTGTTTCCCTACATCACCAAGAAACAAATAAATAAAAAGGTGATTAATTCATACACTTTAGGAAGACTTCTAAATGTTCTGTTAACAATCAGGCAAAGGCAAATATGGGTAGGCAAATGCAGATTTGGTGAGCTGATTTTCCACATGTAGGCAAGACCAATTTACCCATTTATTTTTCAGGTTACCTAGGAACTTAAATTCTCAAAGAACTTTAAACTTGCAATATTTTGTTAAGTAATATTTATCCACTAAATTTTATATCTACAACACTGAGTAGTTCTCATGCAAGGCAAATTAAATTGAGACTAGGCCACCAAGAAATCTGTAACTAAAAAGCAAGGTGGACTACCATATAAAGGAACAAACAAGCACATCAGTTTTATGTGTACATAAATGTCTTATGAGTATTAGTATTACTACTTAGTAGAAATAAAAATAGTTTAATGTTGTAGTTTATAAATCACCTTTCTAATACATGTATTCTCATACAGTCTCAGAATAATACTCTGAAATAGGGCTTTATTCCCATTTTGTCAGTAAGAGAACTGTTAGTGATTAGGTAAGTATTAATTTTCTTACTAGCAGCAGAGACTGAGCATTCCCAGATGTTCCTTTGTTCTCCTTAGCTTTATTAGAACTCTAAATTTAGAAGGGCACATAGCACCCAGGTAGAGACTATATTTCCATTTGAGTAAGTTCTGGACACTGGGCTGTGAGTAAGATTGAACTGTACAACCTCTGGGTCATGTCATTAAAGTCCATTTCCTTCCACTTACTCCCTCTCTCTTTCTGCAGGCTACAGGACAGATGGGATGCCAGATTCAATTTCTGAAGGAGGACAGCACCCAAGCAGATAATGGAGCAACAAGGTAGAAGGAAATTGGCCTTGAATGATCTCCTGGAGCTGCCTTCTTCCCTCCCTACCTCTACCATACACTTATGCTTCTGGAATGTTACATGAGAGAAACACAAATCCCTATCCAATGTCATAAAGAACTCTGTACTTTGGTCCCTTTTCCTCTCCCTCTCCCTCCCCGCCCACCTTTCACCTCCCTTTTCCTCTCCTTTTCCCTCTCTTTTCATTACCTTAGCCTTAACCTTAGCAATCCATTTTTGAATGAGTTAGAGATCACAAGGTTAGAGATGGAGCAATGACTTGATCCTTAATCATGACTCCAAAGCCAATAACCTTCCCATTTACATTAGGAAAATAAATTCTTAGCATAAAAAGCAAGCACTGCTGCAAAGAAATGTGTTATAGTGATTTTCCAGCTCTTCTTGACCTCACACCCTGTGGGACAGAGCACATTTAAAATAATAATATGTGCTTACTTTTGTGTCTACTTTATTGGACTTAATTTTTAAAAATTGGAATAGGCATCTTAGTAAGTCTCTCCCACTTCCCAAAGGAACAGCTATATAGTCACTGCTACTTCTGTTTAAAAGAGGGAGGTGACCATTTCCACAGAAGAACTATGTTCCAGAAGGAGTTGAGCTGCACTGTATCACTGGAAGTCTTTTGTGGGACATTCTTCTTGTATAACTTCTGACCTCAGTCATGGCCATTTCCCCTTATTCCCTTTATTCACTGTTCCGCTACTGCCTCCATCCCTCCGTAAATCCTAACTCAGCCACAAGAAGCTCACCATGCATTTTTTTGCCTCTATTCTCTTCCTTCATTCTTTCTCCACCCATAGGTTTTCTTACAATACTATTATGCTGTCTTTTGCTGATTTATCTGTTTTCCTCTGGTAAAAAAAACACAATTCACTTTTTTAAATACATACATGGATCCATACACTCACATGCACAGACACGAAAGTTCACCAAGAAAACCACATACCCAACCATATATGATAAAGTAAGAATATAACAAAGTTAACATCTAATAAAATTATCCTAATATTTAAATACAACACAGCAAATCATTTCCAATACAAACAAAAATTTGGAGTGATTTTACTGAGTATCATGGGTATGCTCTCTTGTTTATTAGTTCAATCCAAGACAGAACAGACACAGATAGGGATACATGCTTACCTGATTCATTACTGTGCTTATTTCTTTTGTTTTTAAAGAAGTTGTGGTTGAAAATCCTAATTTACACAACAGGTCACTATAAATAGTAATGATAGCAATAATACATTCTATTTAACAAGAAAATTATTTAAAGATAATTCAAGTTTATGCTAAAATTAAAGCCTTGTGACCATTTTTCAGTATACATGGAGAACCATACTGTACTATCTTGTTTATATCTTCAGGAACCAAGTTTAATTCAATTATTTGTTCAGGACTTTGAAAATTAAGTGTACCTTTATTTAAATATTTCTCGTAATCTTTCAGCTATCTTTTTTGAAAAGTTCGAGAGAGAGAAATGAAATGTAATAATATCTCTAATTTTACTTCTTTCAAACTGTCACTGAAAGTTACAACAATGCTGAGAACAAAGTAGCTCTTATGATTACTTCTAAATCTCACATACTATAATAATGATTTATCTCAGATATATCTGATTTATTGAATGACATCATTTAGTTTCAAATTTACTAAAAATGACAAAAATGTTATTTAAATATGCTTAACTCTCTTTTAAATATTAACTTTAGCTTCTTGATATAACCACTTATACTGGTACTTCTGGTATTTTTAAATAAGTCCACTATATTTTCTAGTTATCTGTGCTGCCCTACCAAGTTTTGATTTTTTTACAGTTCTTCCAGCTTAATTTATAGTAATCAACAGTGTGTTTTCCTAATGCTGTAGGTATGCTTCATCCAGTTGTGGGTGGATAAAATTTAAACAACACAAGAAACGAAAACTTCATAAAATCATCTTGTCATATATCTCTGGCCTAAAATTTTTTAACTTGCAAAACTGGTCCTGTCATCAACTTGGAGCATGACATCAACATCAGCTGTTATTTGTGAATTAAGTATCATTTCTAAGTATTCTCTAATAGTTCATATTTGAGAGGATAGTGGGTTAATAAACAATATATTTTTGATCTATAAGTTGTTTACTCACCAGAAATCTCAAATACTTCACCCATACCTTCTGAAAGACTGTTTTTTACCATCTCTATGAGACATGTCTCTTATGACATAATGTACAACTAACTCTGTCTCTATTAAATTTTCTCAGTAACAACTTTTTTTTTGAATCTAAGAAAATTGTGCTAACAATTTTTTCTTTCCTTGACAAAATCTGCATATTTCACAGGCTGTTTTTCCAAATGTCTTTTAAATTTTGAAAGTTTTACGCTTTTATGTGCAAGAATATAATAACCTGTAACATACAGGTTTGTCATTTTCATTGGGTTTTCTATTCTGATGAAATCATATTTGAAATAACCTTCATTTTAAAGTCTTGCATTTAATTTTCTCTTAGTTTAAAAGAAATCAAAGTTTATAAATTAGAATTGTGGTGGCTTTGTACTGTATTTATTGTAATTTCACTAAGATGGAACTACATTTCCTAGAATTCCCCTCATGTTTGGTGGCAGCTGGTGTAGGCCCCAGTAGAAATCTGCAAGACATTTGGAAAATGGAAGTGAGGAAGCAACCCTTACCTCCCCTTTTCTCCCCATCCTTTCCTTCCTTTTCATTTTCTTTTTTTTCCATTTGAAAGTCGGTACAAGAACACCAGGTAATAAAGCAGTTCATGTACCTTACTGCCGATCTGCTTCAAGCTTACCTTACTATTAAGAGATAACATCCAGGCCCACAGCATCTCCATCTCCTACTGGATTTCCTCCTGCTTCTCTATAAACTAGGCCAGGTGTGTAGTGTAGTTCTACAGCAAAAGGTGCCAGCAGCTTCTCTTTCAGGTAACCAGTGTCATCTCATCAGGGTTGGAAATGATGAGAGTAAGTCTACATTCCAGTGTGTCCTTGCTCTTAACTCACTTCATACCCTACTCTTCATCCCAACAGCCACTCTGGCTGACCTATAGCAACCTCAGGACCAATATCAGATTCAAGAGTCCTTGCATAGACATTGCCAGCATATCCCATAATTTTATCAGATCTAATAATTCCTATAAAAAGTCCTTTCTTCTCTATCACTCCTACTGGCTCTACTTCTGACCAAGCCCTGACAATAGTCCATTTTACATTTCCATATCCAACAGTTGAACATGAACATGCCTCCGTATTTTTCATCTTTCTCCTTCTAATAATACAAAGCACTCATTTAAAGGCAATCACAGTTACTACAATTAAAAGGTTACATTGTCCCAAACTCTAAAAATGTCTTTTTCCATAACCCTTCTTTTAAAAGACACACACACATTGAAACTCTGTTGCAAATCTCAATGCTTTGCCAACTGTGAGTCAGTTTCACAATTCAATGCAAACTGTGTTAATATACACCTAATTCATACAATATTGATGCCCAGTGTGGACTGGTCAGGATAGCATCATAGTCATGAGTACAGACTGTAGAGCCAAAGAGCCTGGCATTGAACCTAATTCCTCCTCACACCTGCTGTGGATCTTGGACATGTTGCTTACTTTCTATCCCTCATCTCCTCATCTGTACTAAAAAAGAGTCTTTAAGTCATGAATTTGCTGTGATTATTACAAAATTAACATATGAAAAATTCTTAGAACAGTCTATGGCATAGAGTAAGGACCTTATAGGCATTAATTAGCATTATTATTATTATTATATGTCACAAACTCAGATGACCACCAGTGAGCAAAGGATCAAAGCTCTTTCCAGACAATGTACTGCATTTATAACATACTTTCCACTAGTTTTCTGTCACACACAAATCACAAATGGCCACAGCATTAGTTCTAATGTGCCCTGTTTGTGCTAACAGTTCCTGTGCACTCTAATATTTTCTCCTTTTTTTCTATTTGATTTTACTATGCTGGCCATATAATTCTTCTTCTAGGGAATTTTATGGGCTGCTTGTCCCAATCATAATGTTGTGATGATCCCAACATAATGTGGGGAGAGTTAAAATGAATAGCTCAGATTAATCAGTTTCTGCCCCTGGAGCCATGGTAAATCCCCCAAACGGCATGCTGATACATAATGGGGAAGGAGTGGGGTAGCTATAGAGGAGACCTCCCAACATCCACTACCATACATATAGTATCACATACTTGTGAGTAAACAAAAAGGGAAATTTCCTTTTTCTAAACTTTAGACCTTAGTATCATTTAATTCCCATAATATTAGTTATTATTTTAATAAAATCTCCTAAGACTGCACCAGTCCTCCCAAAGTTCTGTTGATTATCTACTAAACTAACTTCATGACTGGCTATTAGGTTATAACTCACAGTTTAAAAACCCTGTACAACCTACAACAGTTGAGGCCTCGTTCCATGTGTGCTCCTGGTCAGCCCACTAAAAAAGAGGAAAAACAGAAACAGAAAGCATTGAAGAAGCCAGGACTACCTTCCTGACCTTCACCTACTGTAGTGCTTCCACTAGTGCCTAATGTTCTTATATTTTTCTTTCCCTCTTTTTCTAACATCATAGTGCTGCATTTAAGAATTTAAGAGCACAAAACACTGGAGTCAGAGGCCTGATGTGGTGCCCTCTGACCCTGAACAACTGTTTACCTCTTGGAGCCTCAGTTTCCCCACCTGCAAAAATGGGAATAATATAATTAACATCCATAATATTAAAGTGAGAATGAAATGAAATAAGACATGAAGTATCTGGAACACAGTAAAGCACTCAATACATATTAGCCATGATTATCGCTATAAAAAGTGACTTGCATAATAAGATGAACTAATGCCTCTCTGTTATAAATGAGTGCTTAATGTTTTCACTCTCAGGGCACTAGATGTCTAAAATGACAGCAAAGAATTTCTAACTGTAGAATGCCAAAGATTAGTCAAACAATAAAGAAGGATTTTTTTATGGCCAACAAGTGCTTCCCAACATGTCCTAAAGTCACATTACAGACAGCTATATATTTGACTCTGTTCTTGCTGAAAAGAAAAAGGAAAGGAAAAAGAAGATTTTTTCTGAATGAGCACAAGGAAAATCTCTTTGTCTCTGAATTAGCCTGAAAATATTTCAGAGGCAGAACCAAAAAAGTAAATTATCTTTCTTCTTTTAAGATATTTTTTTATAAAAACAAATATTGAGAAATGATTACACAGTGAGCTCTTTGGAAAACAAGTAAGTTAAGAAATGAAATGGCTAAATGAAATCTGTTTTTACAGTCATTAACAATCTGCATCACCCCCCAACCCTTCCCCAATGAATCTTCAAATTTGCCACATGCTATTTCATACTTTTGTTAAAATCTACTTATGCATTCACATTACTTATTCACAGCCAGGAGATCAGAGCCCTAAAACAGAAATCACATTAAATGCTGCAGACAGAATGTGGAAAGGCTGTAAAATTACCCATCCATAGTTATAGAGCTATTGTTAACCCTGTGGCAACAGGCCAATTTATAGAAGTTATTTAAAGTTGTCATTCAGAGAGTGTTAGCACTCCATTGTGGTGCTGTATTTTCCACATCAATTACATTTGATTTATAATTTTTCACTTTTGTAATGCCTAACATTCGGCCATTGGTAATATGTCCCTTAAAGTTAATTAGAACTAAATAGAAATTATGCTTTGTATTTTCACAATAAATGCATTGGGTAGATTTAGGTTTGTGTTCAATTTTACATTGTTCATGAATAACTCAGTTTCCCAAAATTCAATTTCAATGGGCTCAGCCAATATCTACCTATGAACTTGATTAGGTGCTAAACTGGGGCACTTCTGCTTGGGGACATGGTAAAAGGAGTGAAGAAGGAAAAACTGAATAACTTCTAGAGATTAAACTTTTAAAAGGTCGATATTCTATCTTTCAACGTCCTTTCCTTCACTGTTTTGATACAGAGATATCTTATGAGTGAACTGAATTTCAGTAAGCTAATCAGCTATGGATTCATTCTTAATCCTTTCAAGTCACTGTAGTAATATATCACCCCTTAAATCTATGCTTCAGGTACTAATCACTACATTAAACTAAAATGGTTAAAAAAGACCTAACTTATGGCAGGGATAAAATGGGAATATGAAAAGGATCAAAATTAACTTTGCATAACTACCCAATTATAGATGAACTTTTTGTATAATTCATTCTGTTTTGAGATAAGCTTAATTTACACTTGAAAAAAAATCCACCCCATTACATCGTGATTACTGTTCCTTCCAACATACTTATTAAAAAATTATTCAATTTTTCTTAATTGAATAAAACTGAGCTGAAGTGCAGCAAAACGAAATCAAATGTAAAGCTATGGAAGGCAATTACTACTAAATAATTTATATCATTTAACAATTCTTAAAAATGTTTTCATAATGTACCATGTTTTCACAGTAACTTTTTATAAGAGTTCAATACAATTTTTACACAGCTGAAAACCAAGGAAAACTAAATAACATATTATTTATCATAAATACATTGGTCATAAAATTTATTTTAAAAAACAAAGGACGGGACTGGAATAAAGATGGCAGCGGGAGAGGTGAGACAGAGGCTTCCTCCTAAAACTTTATATAATATGAAAATAAAGTGTCCTAAACTACTACAACTACTCTTGAAAGAGCAAAGGGAAAGAGGACTGCAACAAACTGCATACACCTGGAGAAAAGAGCAGCCCTCACAGAAAAGGGTAACATACTAAAGCTGTGGTCCTGCGGGATCCAAGCCCTTCCCCCAACCCAGGTCACAGGGCAGGAGGAAAAGGAACTGAGCAGGGAGGGAGTGGAGATGTGGGACTGCTGAATACATAACTCTGGAGATCGGCTCTGGGAGCACAAACCTACATTTCATGGTGCTTGCACGATACTCTTGTAATTAGGGGGTTGGAAAGCTAAGACAGGCAGAATTCCTGGAGACACTAAGAATCCAGCTGCTCGGGGACAAAAGAAAGGCGGGCAGTCTGAGAGATTTCCAAACAAAGAAGCCCTTAGCAAGAGGGCTGCTAAAGGGGCAAGGATTGCACGGAGCTTACTGCTCAGGAGAAAGGACAGGCAGACAAAATTGTCTGGGTGCACTCTGCACAGCAGGTTGGGAGCTTTCATGATCTTCAGGTGCTCCAGCTTCCTGGCTGCCTACACAGCTCCAAGAACCCGTTCTGTGACAGGCAGACTAGTGCACCTTTCTTCTGGCCAGTCCCAACCGGCTTGCAAACCAGGAAATCCTTCCCTGATGTTAGGCCAGCCAGAGGGAAGATCTGTCTACAGCAACTAAAAATGCAAAGCACAGAGGCTTATACCTGTGTGCTCAGCCCACTGGTTCAGGCAGTGGAGACAGGCATAGCAGCCAGGAACCAGCAAACAGCCCTTTCCTCCCCGGAGGCACCAAGACCACTCCCCTACAATCCCCACATTGCTTCAGGGGCTGAGCAGCTCCAGAGAGTAGAGCTTCTGGGCACTAGAGGGCGCCATACACAAATATGAAACGCCAAAGGAACCTGGTCCAGAGTAAAATTATGAACACAACTACTGAGAAAAATTTAAATGATATGGACCTTAAGACTCTCCCTGAAAGGGAGTTCAAAATAAAAATAATTAACAAGTTCATGGACGTACGGAAAGATATTCAAGAACTCAGGAATGAATTTCAGTTAGAGATCCCATCATTGAAGAACACAATGGACGGTATTAAAAGCAGATTGGATACGGCGGAGGAGACAATAAATGAAATAGAAACTAGAGAAGAGGAGTACAAAGAAGCTGAGGCACAGAGAGAAAAAAGGATCTCTAAGAATGAAAGAATATTGAGAGAACTGTGTGACCAATCCAAACGGAACAATATTCGCATTATAGGGGTACCAGAGGAAGAAGAGATAGAAAAAGGGATAGAAAGCATCTTTGACGAGGTGATTGCTGAAAACTTCCCCAATCTGGGGAAGGAGATAGTCTCTCAGGCCATGGAGGTGCACAGATCTCCCAACACAAGGGACCCAAGGAAGACAATACCAAGACATATAGTAATAAAAATGGCAAAGATCAAGGATAAGGACAGACTATTAAAAGCAGCCAGAGAGAGAAATAGGATCACATACAAAGGAAAACCCATCAGGCTATCATCAGACTTCTAAGCAGAAACCTTACAGGCCAGAAGGGAGTGGCATGATGTATTTAATGCAATAAAGCAGAAGGGCCTTGAACCAAGATTACTTTATCCAGCAAGATTATCATTTAAATTTGGAGAAGGGATTAAACAATTCCCAGATAAGCAAAAGCTGAGAAAATTTGCCTCCCACATACCATCTGTACAGTGTATTTTGGAGGGACTGCTATAGATGGAAGTGTTCCTACACATTAAAGCTGTCACCAGAGGTAATAAAACCACAGTAAAGAAAATAGAACAGCTAATTACTAAGAAAATGCAAAATTAAATTAACTATTCCCAAACTCAATCAAGGGATAGACAAACAGTACAGAATATGATGCCTAAGATACAAAGAATGGAATAGAAAGAAAAAGGAGGAAACAAACAAACAAACAAAGAACCTTTAAATTGTGTTTGCAATAGCATATTAAGTTAGTTGTTAGACTTTTAGATAGTAGGGAAGTTAACCTTAAACCTTTGGTAACCATGAATCTGAAGCCTGCAATGCCAATAAGTACATACCTATCCATAATCACCATAAATGTAAATGGACTGAATGCACCAGTCAAAAGACATAGAGTCACTGAATGGATAAAAAAACAAGACCCATCTGTATGTTGCCTTCAAGAGATTCACTTTAAACCCAAAGACGTACACAGACTAAAAGTAAAGGGATGGAAGAAGATATTTCATGCAAACAAAAAGGAGAAAAAAGCAGGTGTTACAGTACTTGTATCAGACAAAATAGACTTCAAAACGAAGAAAGTAGCAAGAGATAAAGAAGAACATTACATAATGATAAAAGGGTGAGTCCAACAAGAAGATAAAACCACTATAAATATATATGCACCCAACACAGGAGAGCCAGAATACGTGAAACAAATACTAACAGAATTAAAGGAGGAAATAGACAGAAATGCATTCATTTTAGGAGAAGTCACCACACCACTCACTCCAAAGGACAGGTCAACCAGACAGAGAATAAGTAAAGACACAGAGGCACTGAACAACACACTAGAACAGATGGACCTAACAGACATCTACAGAACTCTGCACCCAAAAGCAGCAGGATACACATTCTTCTCAAGTGCACATGGAACATTTTTTAGAATAGACCACATACGAGGGCACAAAAAGAACCTCAGTAAATCCAAAAATATTGAAATCCTACCAACCAACTTCTCAGATCGCAAACATATAAAACTAGAAATAAATTTTAGAAAGAAATCAAAAAGGCTCACAAATGCATGGAAACTTAACAACATTCTCCTAACTAATCAATGGGTTAACGACCAAACCAAAACAGAAACCAAAGAATATATGAAGACTAATGACAACAACAACACAAAGCCACTACTTCTGTGGGACATAGCAAAGGCAGTTCTAAGAGGAAAGTATATTGCAATCCAGGCCTATTTAAAACGGAAGAACATTCCCAAATGAATAGTCTAAAGACACAATTACTGAAATTGGAAAAAGAAGAACAAATGACGCCCAAAGTCACCAGAAGGAGGGACATAATAAACATTAGAGAAGAAATAAATAAAATTGAGAAGAACAAAACAATAGAAAAAAATCAATGAAACCAAGAGCTGGTTCTTTGAAAAAATAAACAAAATAGATAAACCCCTAGCCAGACTCATTAAGAGAAAAGAGAATCTACACACATAAACACAATCAGAAATGAGAAAGGAAAAATCACGACAGACCCCACAGAAATACAAAGAATTATAAGAGAATATTATGAGAATCTATATGCTAACAAGCTGGAAAACACAGAAGAAATGGACAACTTCTTAGAAAAATACAACCTTCCAAGACTGACCAAGCAAGAAATAGAAAAACTAAAGAGAAAAATAACCACCAATGAAATCGAATGAGTAATCAAAAAACTACTCAAGAACAAAACCCCCGGACCTGATAGATTCACCTCTGAAATCTACCAAACATATAGAAAAGAAATAACACCCATTCGCCTCAAAGTTTTTCAAAAAATAGAAGAGGAGGGAATACTTCCAAACTCATTCTATGAAGCCAGCATCACTCTAATACCAAAACCGGGCAAAGACCTCCCCAAAAAAGAAAATTACAAACCAATATCGCTGATGAACGTAGATGCAAAAATACTCAACAAAATATTAGCAAACCGAATGCAAAAATAAAATATTAGCAAACCGAATGCAAAAATACATCAAGAGGATCATACACCATGATCAAGTGGGATTCATCCCAGGGATGCAAGGATGGTACAATATTCGAAAATCCATCAACATCATCCACCACATCAACAAAAGAAGAACAAAAACCACATGATCATCTCCATAGATGCTGAAAAAGCATTTGACAAAATTCAGCATCCATTCCTGATTAAAACTCTCAACAAAATGGGTATAGACGGCAAGTACCTCAACATCATAAAGGCCGTATATGACAAACCCACAGCTAACATCATACTTAACAGGGAGAAGCTGAAAGCTTTTCATCTAAGATCGGGAACAAGACAGGGATGCCCACTCTCTCCACTGTTATTCAACATAGTACTGGAGGTCCTAGCCACAGCAACGAGACAAAACAAAGACAAACAAGGGATCCAGATTGGTAAAGAAGAAGTCAAATTGTCACTATTTGCAGATGACATGATATTGTACATAAAAAACCCTAAAGACTCCACTCCAAAACTGCTAGAACTAATATCTGAATTCAGCAAAGTGGCAGGATACAAAATTAACACACAGAAATCTGTTGCTTTCCTATACACTAATGATGAACTAACAGAAAGAGAAATCAGAAAAACAATTCCATTCACAATTGCATCAAAAAGAATAAAATACCTAGGAATAAACCTAACGAAGGAAGTGAAAGACCTGTACTCTGAAAACTACAAGACACTCCTAAGAGAAATTAAAGAGGACACTAACAAATGGAAATGCATCCCATGCTCTTGGCTAGGAAGAATAAATATTGTCAAAATGGCTATACTACCTAAAGCAATCTACAGATTCAAAGCAATCCCTATCAAACTACCAACAGGTTTCTTCAATGAACTTGAGCAAATAATTCTAAAATTCATATGGAACCACAAAAGACCCCAAATAGCCAAAACAATCCTGAGAAGGAGGAATAAAACAGGGAGAATTACGCTCCCTGACTTCAAACTCTACTACAAAGCCACAGTAATCAAGACAATTTGGTATTGGCACAAAAACAGAGCCAGAGACTAGTGGAACAGAACAGAAAATCCAAACATTAACCCAAACATATACAGTCAGTCAATTAATATTTGATAAAGGAGCCTTGGATATACAATGGGGAGATGAGAGCCTCTTCACCAGCTGGTGTTGGAAAAACTGGACAGCTACATGTAAGAGAATGAAACTGGACTAATGTCTAAACCCATACACAAAGGTAAACTCAAGGTGGATCAAAGACCTGAATGTAAGTCATGAAACCATAAAACTCTTAGAAAAAAACATAAGCAAAAATCTCTTGGACATAAACATGAGTGACTTCTTCATGAACATATCTCCCCGGGCAAGGGAAACAAAAGTAAAAATGAACAAGTGGGACTATATCAAGCTGAAAAGCTTCTGAACAGCAAAGGACACCATCAGTAGAACAAAAAGACATCCTACAGTATGGGAGAATATATTCATAAATGACGTATCCGATAAGGGTTGACATCCAAAATATATAAAGAACTCATGCACCTTAACAAACAAAAAGCAAATAATCCAATTAAGAAATGGGGAGAGGACATGAATAGACACTTCTCTAAAGAAGACATTCAGATGGCCAACAGGGACATGAAAAGATGCACCACATCAATAATCATCAGAGAAATGCAGATTAAAACCACAATGAGATATCACCTCACACCAGTAAGGATAGCCAACATACAAAACACAAACAACAACAAATGTTGGCGAGGATGTGGAGAAAAGGGAACCCTCCCACACTGCTGATGGGAATGCAAATTAGTTCAACCATTGTGGAAAGCAGTATGGAGGTTCCTCAAAAAACTCGAAATAGAAATACCATTTGACCCAGGAATTCCACTCCTAGGAATTTACCCTAAGAGTACAGCAGCCCAGTTTGAAAAAGACAGATGCACCTCTATGTTTATCGCAGCACTATTTACGATAGCCAAGAAATGGAAGCAACCTAAGTGTCCATCAGTAGATGAATGGATAAAGAAGAGGTGGTACATATACACAATGGAATATTATTCAGCCATAAGAAGAAAACAAATCCTACCATTTGCAACAACATGGATGGAGCTAGAGAGTATTATGCTCAGTGAAATAAGCCAAGCAGAAAAAGACAAGTATCAAATGATTTCACTCATATGTGGAGTATAAGAACAAAGAAAAAAACTGAAGTAACAAAACAGCCGCAGACTCACAGATCCCAAGAATGGACTAATAGTTAACAAAGGGAAAGGGTCTGGGGAAGATGGGTGGGACGGGAGGGATAAGAGGGAAAAAGGAGCATTATGATTAGCAGATGTAATGTTGGGGGGCATGGGGAGGGCTGTACAACTCAAAGACAAGTAGTGATTCTATAGCATCTCACTACGGTGATGGACAGTGACTGTAATGGGGTGGGTGGGGGGGACCTGATGAAGGGGGTAGTTTAATAATCATAATATTGCACGTGTAATTGTAGATTAATGATCCAAAATAAATTATTAAAAAAATAAAATGATAAAATAAAAAGCAAAGGAAGTTTATGCACTCAACATAGGAGCACTTAAATATGTAAAACAAATACTAACAGAACTAACAGGAGTAATAGACTGCAACTCCATCATATTAGGGGACTTTAACACAGCACTTACATCAGTGGACAGATCAGACAGACAGAAACTTAATAAGGAAACAGAGGCACTGAACAATGCACTAGATCAGATGGACTTAACAGATATATACAGAACATTATACCCAAAAGTAACAGGAAATAAATATTTCTCAAGTGCACCTGTAATGTCCTCCAGAACAGATCACATATTAGGACACAAAAAGAGCCTTAATAAATTCAAAAAGATTCAAATTGTGTCAAGCATCTATTCAGATCACAATGGTATGAAACTAGAAATAAATAACACAAAGAAAGCAAAAAAAACTTTAAAAAATAGGGAGGCTAAACAACATGCTTCTAAATAATGGACCAATGAACAAATAAAAGAAGAAATCAAGCACTACATGGAGACAAATGAAAACAAAAACATAACAGTTCAAAATATGTGGGATGTCACAAAAATGGTTATAAAAGGGTGGTATATATAGGCAATACAGGCCTACCTCAAGAAACAAGAACAATCCCAAATAAACAGTCTAAACTCACAATTAAAGAAACTAAAAAAGGTGAATGCATTGCTGTCTATTTCCTCCTTTAATTCTGTTAGTATTTGTTTCATATATGCTGGCGCTCCTGTGTTGGGTGCATATATATTTTAAATGGTTATATCTTCTTGTTGGATTGACCCCTTTATCATTATGTAATGTCCTTCTTTATCTCTTGCTACTTTCTTCATTTTGAAGTCTATTTTGTCTGATACAAGTACTGCAACACCTGCTTTTTTCTCCTTGTTATTTGCATGAAATATCTTTTTCCATCCCTTCACTTTTAATCGCTGGTTCTTTGAAAAAATAAACAAAATAGATAAACCCCTAGCCAGACTCATTAAGAGAAAAAGAGAATCTACACACATAAACAGAATCAGAAATGAGAAAGGAAAAATCACGACGGATCCCACAGAAATACAAAGAATTATAAGAGAATATTATGAGAATCTATACGCTAACAAGCTGGAAAATCTAGAAGAAATGGACAACTTTTTAGAAAAATACAACCTTCCAAGACTGACAAAACAAGAAACAGAAAAACTAAACAGACCAATCACCAGCAACAAAATAGAAGCGGTCATCAAAAAACTACCCAAGAAACTAGAAAAAGAAAAACAAATGAAACCCAAAGTTAGTAGAAGAAGGGACATAATAAAGATCAGGGCAGAAATAGAAAAAAATCAATGAACCTAAGAGCTGGTTCTTTGAGAAGATAAACAAAATAGATAAACCCTTCACCTTACTTATTAATAAAAGAAAAAGAGAAGGACACAGACAAACAAAATCAGAAATGAAAAAGGAGGAGTTAAAACTGATACCAAAGAAATACAAAGAATTACTAGAGAACTCTATAAAAAATTACATGCCAATTAATTGGACAACCTAGAAGAAAAGGTCAAATTCCTAGAAAAGTACAGCCTTCCTAGACTGATCCAGGAAGAAACAGAAGTTCTGAACAGACCAATTACCAGTAATGAAATTCAACTGGTAATCAAAAAACTCCCAACAGAAGCTCAGGACCAGGCAGCTTCATAGCTGAATTCTATCAAACATTTAGAGAAGACTTAATACCCATCCTTCTTACCAAAAAGTAGAAGAGGAGGGAATACTTTCAAATTCATTTTATGAGGCCAGCATTGCTCTAATACCAAAACCAGGTGACACTACAAAAAAAAGAAAATTATAGACCAACACCCCTGATGAACATAGGCGCAAAAATCCTCAACAAAATAACAGCAAACTGAATTAAAAATACATCAAAAGGATCATCCATCATGACCAAGTGGGATTTATTCCAGGGATGCAAGGATGGTATACTATTTTTAAATCGATGTGATACACCACAGTAATAAAAAGAAGGATAAAAATTATATGATTGTCTCAATAGATGCTGAAAAAGCATTTGACAAAATTCAACATCTATTCATGATAAAAGAACAAAAAAATGGGTATAAAGGGAATGTACTTCAACATAATAAAAGCCATATAAAACAAACCCATACCTAACATCATACTCAATGGTGAAAAGTTGAAAGCTTTTCCTGTAAGATAAGGAACAAGACAAGGATGTCCACTCTTACTATTTTTATTCAACATGGAACTGAAAGTCCTAGCCATGGCAATCAGACAAGATAAAGATATAAAAGGCATCCAAATTGGTAAAGAAGAAGTTAAACTATCACTATTTGCAGATGACATGATATTATACATAGAAAACCTTTAAAAATTCCACCAAAAAACTATTAGAACTAATAACTAAATTCAGCAAAGTTGCAGAATACAAAATTAATACACCGAAATCTGTTCCATTCCTATAAATTAACAACAAACTAGCAGTCAGGAAAACAATTTTATTTACATTTGCATTCAAAAGAATAAAATACCTAGGAATAAAACCTAACCAAGGATGTGAGAGACCTATACTCTAAAAACCATAAGACACTCATGAAAAAAATTAAGGAAGACACAAATAAATGGAAATCTATCCCATGCTAATGGATAGGAAGAATTAATATATTCAAAATGGGATCCTCCCCAAAGCAATTACCAAAATACCAATGTCACTTTTCAATGAACTAGAGCAAAAAATCCTAAAATTCATGTGGAACCATAAAATACCCCAAGTACCCAAAGCCATCCTGAGAAAGAAGAACGAAGCTGGGGGTACTATGCCCCTACTTCAAGCTATACTACAAAGCTAATCAAACAGTATGGTACTGGCATAAGAATAGACCCATAGATCAATGGAACAGAGAATAGAGAGCACAAAATAATCCCCTGCATATATGGTCAATAAATATATGATAAAAAAAGCCATGAATATACAATGGGATACAATGGGGGAAAACGTCTCTTCAATAACTGGTGTTGGGAAAACTGGACAACTTCATACAAGAGAATGAAACTGGATTACTATCTAACTCCATACGTAAAAGTAAACTCAAAATGGATTAAAGACCTAAATATAAGATAGGAAACCATAAAACTCTTAGAAGAAAACATAAGCAAAAATCTCTTGAACATAAGCATGAGGCATTTTTTTCTGGACACATCTCCCTGGGAAAGGGAAACAAAATAAAAAAAAAAACAAGTGGGATTAAATCAAATCAAAAGGCTTCTGTACAGCAATGGACACCATCGATAGAATAAAAAGGTAACCTACAGAATGGGAGAATATACTTGTAAATGATTTATCTGATAAGGGGTTAACACCCAAAATATATAAAGAACACACACACCTCAACACCCAAAAAGAAAATAACCTGATTAAAAATGGGCAGAGGATCTGAACATTTTTCCAGAGAAGAAATACATATGGCCAACAGGTACATGAAAAGATGCTCGGCATCACTAATCATCAAGGAATGCAAATCAAAACCATGAGATATCACCTCACACCACGCAGAACACCCACTATCCAAAAGATAAGAAATATCAAGCGTTGGTGACGATGTGGAGAAAAGGAAACCCTCCTCCACTGTTGGTGGGAATGTAAATTGTTGCAGCCCCTGTGAAAAGCAGTATGGAAGTTGCACAAAAAACTAAAACTAGAAATTTGACCCATTAATTCTACTTCTAGGAATTTACCTGAAGAAAACACGATTCCTGATTCAAAAAGATATATACATCCCTATGTTTACTGCCAAATTATTTACAATAGCCAAGATATGGAAGTAACCAAAGTGTCTATGAACAGATGAATGGACAAAGAAGATGTGGTACATATACACAATGCAGTATTATTCAGCCATAAAAAAGGACAGAAATCCTGCCATTTGTGACAACACAGATGGACCTGAAGGGTATTATGCTCAGTGAAATAAGCCAGGCAGAGAAAGACAAATACCATATGATTTCACTTATTCATGGACTCTAAACACAAAGTAAAACAAAATGAACAAAATAGCAGTAGACTGAGAAGTCTACGTAGCAGTCACTGAGAAGTGACTGGTGGTTACCACTAGGGAGAAGTTGTGACGGACATAAAAGTGGGTACATGAGGAGGATGAGGGGCATAAAAGGGACACAAAAATTCTCAATCATAATACAAGCTGGTCACGGGGATGGTAGTAAAGCATGCAGAATATAGACAATGATTCTGTAACATCTTTCTACAATGACAGATAGTAACTGCACTAGTTGTATTGAGGGTTTCATAATTTGAGTTACTGTTGAACCACTGTGTTGTAAAAGAGAAACTAATGTAAGATTGTATATCAATTATATTTCAATAAAAAAATCAAAGGAATTGAGAAGTTCCGGGAAGATAGCGGTGTGAGCAGGGCGGCAGAAATCTCCTCCCAAAACTTTATAAATCTATGAAAATACAGCAAATACAACTATTCCTAAAAAAGAAATCGGAGCACACAGGAAAGTTCACAGCATGCACCCACACCTGGGAGGACTCAGCACCCCGCGAGGACGGTAGGATACAGAGCTGCAACCCGGCAGCACCCGAACACTCACCTAGCCCAGAGCGCCAGTGGGAGGAGAGGATTCGGAGCTGGGAGGGAGTGGAAGAGCAGGTCCGCAAAATAACCAGCCCTGGTGGTCTGCGCCGGGAGCACCGGGAGCGCTGACACACATCACACGGTGCATCAGACATTGGAGAGGCAGAAGGTGCAGGTTTTGAGCCGGAAAGGCGCTGGGACAGTGCAGCCAGAGCCCAGGGACAAGAGAAAAGCGCGCGCCATTTGTAGCGGTTATCGGAGAGGCGAGGGGCCCAGTGAGGGAACACCATCGCCCCAGCGGGCTCAGCCCTGCAGGCTGGAAGTCCTGGGGAACTTCGGTCCCCTTCACTAGTGGCAGAAAGAAGGGAGCAACCACGCTGGAACTTTATACAGAAAACAATAGCGTCCCATTCATTCCTGCCCCGCCCAGACCTACAAAAAAAAAAAACAAAAGCGGCACGGCTGCGGCTGCGAATTAGAGGAGCAACAGGACTCCTACAGCACGCTTAGAGAATCCACTCGAGGTGGGCTTTTTTTTTTTTGCTCGTTCGTGTTATTTCTTGCTTTTTTTTTGCTCGTCAGTTTTATTTTTTGCCCTTTTTTTTCTTTTTTCACCTTCCTTTTGTTTCATTTCTGTCTTCTTTCCCTCTTTTCTTTCTCTTCCTTCTTTTTTTTGGCTTGCTTGTTTTTTTTGGTGGTGCTTTTTTTTTTCTTTTCTTTTTAAACCTTGAAGAGCACAGCTGACATATGTGGCACCTACCAGTGACCACTCCTGTCAACATGACAAGACAGAAGAATATGATACAGACAAAGATCACCAAGATCCAGAGCCCCTCTGAGAAGGAATCTGAAGGGATGGAAATGCAGCATCTTCCTGAAAAAGAATTCAGAATAAAAGTCACAACCATGCTGATGGATCTACAGAGAAATATGCAAGAGCTAAGGGAGGAAGTGAGGGAAGTCAGGAAAGATAATGCAGAAATGAGACAAGCCATCGACGGGCTCAGCAGCAGACTGGACGAGATGTAAGACACTGTTAATGCAATAGAAATCAGAGAACAGGAACACAGAGCAGCTGAGGCAGAGAGAGATAAAAGGATCTCTAGGAATGAAAGAATATTAAGAGAATTATGTGACCAATCCAAACGGAACAATATTCGCATTATAGGACTACCAGAGGAAGAAGAGAGAGAAAAAAGGGATAGAAAGTGTCTTTGAAGAAATAATAGCTGAAAAATTCCCCATGCGGAAGGAAATAGTCTCGCAGTCCATGGAAGCCCACAGATCTCCTAACACAAGGGACCCCAGGAAGACAACACCAAGACACATAATAATTAAAATGGCAAAGATCAAAGATAAGGACAGAGTATTAAAGGCAGCTAGAGAAAGAAAAAAGATCACCTTCAAAGGAAAACCCATCAGACTTACATCAGACTTCTCAACAGAAACCTTACAGGCTAGAAGGGAATGGCATGATATATTTAACGTTATGAAACAGAGCGCCTCGAACCAAGAATACTGTATCCAGCACGATTATCATTTAAATATGACAGTGGGATTAAACAATTTCCAGAAAAGCAAAAGCTGCGAGAATTTGCCTCCCATAAAACACCTCTACAGGACATCTTAAAGGAACTGCTCTAGAGGGAAGCACTCCTAAGGCTAAACAGCTGTCACCAGAGAAAATAAAATCATAGCAAAGAAAGCAGACCATCCAAAACTAACTAAAGGCAAAGAATAAAACACCTAGTATATAAAGAAGGGAGGAGGAAGAATAAGAAGGGAGAGAAATAAACATCAGACTGTGTTTACAATAACTTAACAAGAAAGTTAAGTTAGATTGTTAGATAGTAAAGAAGCAACCATTGAACCTTTGGTAACCACGAATCTAAAGCCAGCAATGGCAATAAGTACACATCTTTCGATAATCACCCGAAACGTACATGGACTGAATTCACCAACCAAAAGACACAGAGTAACAGAATGGATAAAAAAGCAAGACCCATCTATATGCTGCCTACAAGAAACTCACCCGAAAAGCAAAGATATCCCCAGATTAAAAGTGAAGGGATGGAAAAAGATATTTCATGCAAACAACAAGGAGAAAAAACCAGCTGTTGCAGTACTTGTATCAGACAAAAATAGACTTCAAAACGAAGAAAGTAGCAAGAGATAAAGAAGGACATTACATAATGATAAAGGGGTCAATCGAACAAGAGGATATAACCATTTTAAATATACATGCACCCAACACAGGGGCGCCGGCATTTGTGAAACAAATACTAACAGAATTAAAGGAGGAAATAGACAGCAATGCATTCATCTTTGGTGACTTCAACACACCACTCACTCCAAGAGACAGATCAACCAGACAGAAAATAAGTAAAGCCACAGAGGCACTGAACAACACACTAGAACAGATGGACCTAACAGACATCTACAGAACTCTACACCCAAAAGCAACAGGATACACATTCTTCTCAAGTGCACATGGAACATTTTCCAGAATAGACCACATACTAGGCCACAAAAAGAACCTCAGTAAAATCGAAAATATTGAAATTCTACCAACCAACTTCTCAGATCATAAAAGTATTAAACTAGAATTAAACTTTAGAAAGAAAACAAAAAGGATCACAAATACATGGAGACTTAACATTCTCCTAATTAATCAATGGGTAAATGACCAAATCAAAACAGAAATCAAAGAGTATATGGAGACAAATGACAACAACAACACAATGCCACTGTGGGACGCAGCAAAGGCAGTTCTAAGAGGAAAGTATATTGCAATCCAGGCCTATCCAAAAAAGAAGAACATTCCCAAATGAATAGCCTAAAGACACAATTACTGAAATTGGAAAAAGAAGAACAAATGAGACCCAAAGTCACCAGAAGGAGGGACATAATAAAGATCAGAGAATAAATAAATAAAATTGAGAAGAACAAAACAATAGAAAAAAATCAATGAAACCAAGAGCTGGTTTTTGAAAAAATAAACAAATTAGATAAACCCCTAGCCAGACTCATTAAGAGAAAAAGAGAATCTACACACATAAACAGAATCAGAAATGAGAAAGGAAAAATCATGACGGATCCCACAGAAACACAAAGAATTATAAGAGACTATTATGAGAATCTATATGCTAACAAGCTGAAAAAACCTAGAAGAAATGGACAACTTTTTAGAAAAATACAACCTGCCAAAACTGACCAAACAAGAAACCGAAAAACTAAACAGACCAATCACCAGCAACGAAATTGAAGCGGTAATCAAAAAACTACCCAAGAACAAAATCGCCGGACCAAATGGATTCACCTCTGAGTTCTACCAGACATATACAAAAGAAATAACACCCATTCTCCTTAAAGTTTTCCAAAAAATAGAAGTGGAGGGAATACTTCCAAACTCATTCTATGAAGCCAGCATCACTCTAATACCAAAACCAGGCAAAGACTTCACCAAAAAAGAAAACTATACACCAATATCCCTGATGAACGTGGATGCAAAAATACTCAACAAAATATTAGCAAACCAAATTCAAAAATACATCAAGAGGATCATACACCATGATCAAGTGGGATTCATCCCAGGGATGCAAGGATGGTACAACATTCGAAAATCCATCAACATCATCCACCACATCAACAAAAAGAAGAACAAAAACCACATGATCATCTCCATAGATGCTGAAAAAGCATTTGACAAAATTCAGCATCCATTCATGATTAAAACTCTCAACAAAATGGGTATAGAGGGCAAGTACCTCAACATCATAAGGGCCATATATGACAAACCCACAGCTAACATCATACTTAACGGCGAGAAGCTGAAAGCTTTCCATCTAAGATCGGGAACAAGACAGGGATGCCCACTCTCTCCACTGTTATTCAACATAATACTGGAGGTCCTAGCCACGGCAATCAGACAAAACAAAGACATACAAGGCATCCAGATTGGTAAAGAAGAAGTCAAATTGTCACTATTTGCAGATGACATGATACTGTACATAAAAAACCCTAAAGACTCCACTCCAAAACTACTAGAACTAATATCTGAATTCAGCAAAGTGGCAGGATACAAAATTAACACACAGAAATCTGTTGCTTTCCTATACACTAACGATGAACTAACAGAAAGAGAAATCAGAAAAACAATTCCATTCACAATTGCACCAAAAAGAATAAAATACCTAGGAATAAACCTAACGAAGGAAGTGAAAGACCTGTACTCTGAAAACTACAAGACATTCCTATGAGAAATTAAAGAGGACACTAACAAATGGAAATGCATCCCATGCTCTTGGCTAGGAAGAATAAATATTGTCAAAATGGCTATACTACCTAAAGCAATCTACAGATTCAACGCAATCCCTATCAAACTACCAACAGGTTTCTTCAATAAACTCGAAGAAATAACTCTAAAATTCATATGGCACCACAAAAGACCCGGAATAGCCAAAGCAATCCTGAGAAGGAGGAATAAAACAGGGGGAATTATGCTCCCTGACTTCAAGCTCTACTACAAAGCCACAGTAATCAAGACAATTTGGTATTGGCACAAAGACCCACAGATCAGTGGAATAGAATAGAAAATCCAAACATTAACCCAAACACATACAGTCAATTAATATTTGATAAGGGTACCTTGGATATACATTGGGGAGATGATGGCCTCTTCAGCAGCTGGTGCTGGAAAAACTGGACAGCTACATGTTAGAGAATGAAACTGGACTACTGTCTAGCCCCATACACAAAGGTAAACTCAAGGTGGATCAAAGACCTGAATGTAAGTCATGAAACCATAAAACTCTTAGAAAAAAATATAGGCAAAAATCTCTTGGACAAAACTTGAGTGACTTCTTCATGAACATATCTCCCCAGGCAAGGGAAACAAAAGCAAAAATGAACAAGTGGGACTATATCAAGCTGAAAAGCTTCTTAACAGCAAAGGACACCATCAGTAGAACAAAAAGACATCCTACAGTATGGGAGAATATATTCATAAATGACGTATCGATAAGGGGTTGACATCCAAAATATATAAAGAACTGACGCACCTCAACAAACAAAAAGCAAATAATCCAATTAAGAAATGGGCAGAGGACATGAGTAGACACTTCTCCAAAGAAGAAATTCAGATGGCCAACAGGCACATGAAAAGATGCTCCACATCACTAATCATCAGAGAAATGCAGATTAAAACCACAATGAGATATCACCTCACACCAGTGAGGATGGCCAACATCCAAAACACAAACAACAACAAATGTTGGCGAGGATGTGGAGAAAAGGGAACCCTCCTACACTGCTGGTGTGACTGCAAATTAGTTCAACCATTGTGGAAAGCAGTATGGAGGTTCCTCAAAAAACTCAAAATAGAAATACCATTTGACCCAGGAATTCCACTCCTAGGAATTTACCCTAAGAATGCAGCAGCCCAGTTTGAAAAAGACAGATGCACCCCTATGTTTATCGCAGCACTATTTACAATTGCCAAGAAATGGAAGCAACCTAAGTGTCCATCAGTAGATGAATGGATAAAGAAGATGTGGTACATATACACAATGGAATATTATTCAGCCATAAGAAGAAAACAAATCCTACCATTTGCAACAATATGGATAGAGCTAGAGGGTATTATGCTCAGTGAAATAAGCCAAGCTGAAAAAGACAAGTACCAAATGATTTCACTCATATGTGGAGTATAAGAACTAAGGAGAAAAAAAAACTGAAGGAACAAAACAGCAGGAGACTCACAGAACCCAAGAACGGACTAATAGTTACCAAAGGGAAAGGAACTGGGGAGGATGGGTGGGAAGGGAGGGGCAAGGGGGAAGAAGGGAAATTACGATTAGCAGATGTAATGTTTGGGGGGCACGGGGAGAGCTGTACAAGCCAGAGAGGACAAGTAGTGACTCTATGGCATCTCACTACACTGATAGACAGTGACTGTAATGGGGTTGGGTGGGGGGTATCTGATGAAGGGTGTAGTGTAATCACTATAATATTACTCATTTAATTGTAAATTAATGATATCAAAATAAACTTATTAAAAAAAACCAAGGAATTATATGCACTTATTTATAACTAAGTAGAAATTAGAAATGGAAATCTGAGTAGTGATTACCAATAGGGGAAAGGCAGGGATATGAGATAAAGGAAGAAGAAAAAGAAAGATTAAAGCTATTGCTGGTATTCCAGGGCAGAGGCTTGCAAACTGTGGCCCACAGGCCAAATCTACTGGCAACCTGTTGAGTAAATCAAGATTTTTTGGTACATAGCCATGTCCATTGTTAACCTAACATCAGTGGATGATTTAGGCTACAACAGCAGAGATGAGAACTTGTGAAAGAGGCCACATGTCCCACAAATCCTAAAATATTTATCAGGGTTTTTAAAGAAAAACTTGCTGACTCCTGATCTAGACAATAAAAATAAAGAACCCCTGCATTAGTTATTATTTATATGTAGAATGATAACTCACTGATTCTCTTCAACTTTACCTATCCTCATTCTTAATAAGAACTTACTAATACAGCACAAAATTACATACAAGCAGTGGAAGGAGGGGCAACTGATATTAAAAATATCAAGCTGTGTTTGTTTTATAGGTTCTCCAATCTGAAGAAAGTAAGAACCCAATATACCCTTGGCATGGTAACAGGAAAGGGTTCTCAACTTTGACTACAATATAATGATAGGATACTTTTCCAGCCACCCATTGAAGCTGACTGTATATAAACTGAAAAGAGAATTTGATGGAAATAGGAATTATTTTACATCATCCTCTAGATTTTTATTAGCTTCTGGTTAGGTACCATGGAAGGTACACTGATTCTTTTTGATGCTTAACTGTCCTTATACCCCTTCCAAAAAAGTGTAGATCATAACAGCAAGGTTATATTCAGACCACTGGTTCTCAACCACAAGAGGTTTTGAAACCCTTCCAGGACTTTCATGGGACCCTTGGCAATATCTGGAGACATTTTTGGTTTTCACTACAAAGGCATATAATGAGTAGAAGCCAGAGATGATTCAAAACATCCTTTAACACACAGGACAGCCCAGCACAACAAAGTCCAAAACGTCAGTAGTTCTGAGGCGGAGAGACCCCGATTCAGACTCTTAGGTTGGATATGTTGACAATTACAAGATTCAGATTGTATGGCTAAATACCAGGTAAGTAACGAGCTTACAAAATTCCTTCTGAATTTGAGATACATGATGCACACACAGACTCATATTCAAGCACATTCTAATTTATATATTCTATATAACAAGAAAACTTGAAGCAACTCTCCATAATTCAGATTTCTTGGATATTTTTTTTTTCAAGTAAAAAATATTGTTTATTCTGAATTACTGATATAACTTGTCTCAGTTATTTAGTTTATTCTGCATGCAAGGAGACAGCACGCACTATTTATCACTTCATATAGATAATTGACCATCTTTCAACAATATGAATTGCAAAAGGACATTTCCGTGAGATTTCTCTTTTGTTATTAAGCTTTGAATAGGGCTTCAGCATCTGCACATGCTTTGATCCATGTCCAAATGATATTATTGAGCATTCTAAAAAGAATGTCTGGAAAATTACATGTCATGAGCTTAAACAGTCTGGCTGTCACCACCAGGAGGAAAAAAGAAATGATTTTAGCAGATGTTTCAGATGTATCCCAAAGAGGCTGAGAATATTTTCATCAAAATTAAGAATCTGTTTTACAATTAGTATTCCATATGTAACTATTCCCTTTTTAATTTTAGTGAATTAATGGGTACTTCCACTCTTCACAAGAAGATATATGATAGCTTTGTTGTTCATTAAGTGTCTCATTAGCAGGCTCTGGAAAAGTAGGATTCTAAACAATCAAAATTAGTAAATGTTAATAGACAATTCTGAAACTTTTAAATGCCTGCTCTGATGTTCATAATCACAGCTAACGTGTTCATCATTATTTATTTATAGATGTTGTTAGTAAAGATCTAGTAGAAACACTTAAAAAGGAAATTGAAATGATGTGTAATTCAGTGTGGTCTACTTTAAATTATAAAATTATTACGATTTACAATGTGCTTTAATATTGTAAAGTTCATCAAGTGATATGACACAGTCCCCAAATTAATCTTAATCATACCTACTATTCCTCTATCCAGGATTATCCTAGACAAAATTAAGAAACAAGTGTTATGTATCTCAGCCCACTTTCTACCCAATATATTCAAAGGATTCTTTGAATTTTGTTTTATTTTAATTAACTCCATCCTTTTTGGTCCAAGTTGTTCATGTTCCCAACACTTCATTATCTTCAAAACATTGTATGGTTTTCCCTATCAGACAAAAAACACATCCATGAATCTAGAAGTGTAATCCCTTCTCTGCCTTGAGCTACCTGTGAGTCTGTTGCAGACGCATGTTCTTAAACGTCCTGTTCTTTAAAGGCAAGGATTTCCTTGGCATGTTCTTAAGATTCATAAAGGCATATATTTTCTTTCTGAGGCTCCACCAGAAACTTAATTTTATGTGAAATTTTAAAACACTAATTTTAAGTAAAATATGAGTTAAGAATGTATACTGTAATTCCTATAGAACGACTTAAAGAGTAATTCAGAAGGAAATTGAATTGGTAATCAAAAAACTACCTAAGAACAAAACTCCTGTACAAGATGGTTTCACCACTGAATTTTATCCAACATTTAGTGAAGACCTAATACCCATCCTCCTTAAAGTTTTCCAAAAAGTAGAAGAGGAGGGAATACTCCCAAACTCATTATACGAGGCCAACATCACTCTAATACCAAAACTAGGCAAAGACACCACAAAAAAGGAAAATTAGAGACCAATATCCCTGATGAACATAGATGACTAAATACTTAATAAAATATTAGCTAACCGAATTCAAAAATACATCAAAAAGATCGTCCATCATGATCAAGTGGGATTCATCCCAGGGATGCAAGGATGGTACAGCATTTGAAAATCCATCAAACATAAAGGAAGGACAAACACCACATGATCATCTCCATAGATGTTGAAAAAGCATTCGACAAAATTCAACATTCATTCATAAAAACTCTCAACAAAATGGGTATAGAGGGCAAGTACCTCAACATAATAAAGGTCATATATGAAAAACACACAGCCAACATTACACTTAACAGCGAAAAGCTAAAAGCTTTTCCTTTAATATCGGGAATAAGACAAGGATGCCTACTCTCCCCACTTTTATTCAACATAGTTCTAGAGGTCCTAGCCACAGCAATCAGACAACACAAAGAAATAAAAGGCATCCAGATTGGCAAGGAAGAACTCAAACTGTCCCTGTTTGCAGATGACATGATATTGTACATAAAAAACCCTAAAGAATCCACTCCCAAACTACTAGATCTAATATCTAAATTCAGCAAAGTTGCAGGATACAAAATTAATACACAGAAATCTGTTGCATTCCTATACACTAACAATGAACTAGCAGAAAGAAAAATCAGGAAAACAATTTCATTCACTATTGCATTCAAATGAATAAAATACCTAGGAATAAACCTAACCAAGGAAGTGAAAGACCTATACAGTGAAAACTACAAGACACTCATGCGAGAAATTAAAGAGGACACTAATAAATGGAAATTCACCCCCATGATCTTGGCTAGGGAGAATTAATATTGTCAAAATGGTCATCCTGCCTAAAGAAATCTACAGATTCAATGCAATCCCTACCAAAATACCAACAGCATTCTTCAATGAACTAGAGAAAATAGTTCTAAAATTCATATGGAACCACAAAAGACCCCAAATAGCCAAAGCAATACTGAGAAGGAAGAATAAAGCAGGGGGAATTAAGCTCCCTGACTTCAAGCTCTACTACAAAGCTAAAGTACTCAAGACAATTTGGTACTGGCACAAAAACAGACCCATAGGCCAGTGGAACAGAATAGAGAGCCCAGATATAAACCCAAGCACATACGGTCAATTAATATACAAAAAAGGAGCCATGGATATACAATGCGGAAATGACAGCCTCAACAGCTGGTGTTGGCAAAACTGGACAGCTACATCTAAGAGAATGAAACTGGATTACTGTCTAACCTCATACACAAAAGTAAACTCAAAATGGATCAAAGACCTGAATGTAAGTCATGAAATCATAAAACTCTTAGAAAAAAATATAGGCAAAAATCTCTTGGATATAAACATGACCAACTTCTTCATGAACATATCTCCCCAGGCAAGGGAAACAAAAGCAAAAATGAACAAGTGGGACTATATCAAACTAAAAACCTTCTGTACAGCAAAGGATACCATGAGTAGAACAAAAAGACATCCTACAGTATGGGAGAATATATTCATAAATGACATATCTGATAAGGGATTGACATCCAAATTACATAAAGAGCTCACACACCTCAACAAACAAAATGCAAATAAGCCAATTAAAAAATGGGCAGAGGAGCTGAACAGACACTTCTCCAAAGAAGAAATTCAGATGGCCAACGGGCACATGAAAAGATGCTCCACATTGCTAATCATCAGAGAAATGCAAATTAAAACCACAATGAGATATCACCTCACACCAGTGAGGATGGCCAACATCCAAAACACAAACAACAACAAACGCTGGAGAGGATGTGGAGAAAAGGGATCCCTCCTACACTGTTGGTGGGAATGTAAATTAGTACAACCGCTGTGGAAAGCAGTATGGAGGCTCCTCAAAAAACTCAAAATAGAAATACCATTTGACCCAGGAATTTCACTCCTAGGAATTTACCCTAAATATGCAGCAGCCCAGTTTGGAAAAGACATATGCACCCCTATGTTTATTGCAACACTATTTACAATAGCCAAGAAATGGAAACAACCTAAGTGTCCATCAGTAGATGAATGGATAAAGAAGATGTGGTATATATACATAATGGAATATTATTCAGCCATAAGAAGAAAACAAATCCTTCCATTTGCAACAACACTGATGGAGCTAGAGGGTATTATGCTCAGTGAAATAAGCCAGGCAGAGAAAGACAAGTATCAGATGATTTCACTCATCTGTGGAGTATAAGAAAAAAGAAGAAACTGAAGGAACAAAACAGCAGCAGACTCACAGAACCCAAGAATGGACTAACAGTTACCAAAGGGAAAGGGACTGGGGAAGAGGGGTGGGAAGGGAGGGATAAGGGGGAAAAAGGGCTATTACAATTAGCACACAAAATGTTGTGCTGGGGGGTGTGGGGGGTGATACGGGGAAGGCAGTATAACAGAGAAAACAAGTAGTGATTCTATAACATCCTACTACGCTGATGGACAGTGACTGCAATGGGGTATGTGGTGGGGACTTGATAATAAGAGTGAGTCTAGCAACCAAAATGTTGCTCATGTAATTGTATATTAATAATAGCAAAATAAAATTTTTTAAAAAAGTAATGCAGAAAGGTATGGTAAAATACCAATAACTAAATTAAAACAGAGTTTTTTTAAATATTCGATTAATCAAAAGAAGGCAAGAAAGGAGGCACAGAGTAACCAAAAGCAACAGTGGCAAAGGAAAAATAAATACTAAGTTGATAGAGTAAATCTAACAATATCAATAATTACATTAGATGTAAACTGACTACACATGTTAATTAACAGAATTAAATTGTCAAACCGGATTTTAAAAATGCAAACCCCAAGTATATACTAGCTTTTGCCAAGATGCACTTTAAAAAATAAAGGACAGATGGGTTGAAAGTAAATAAATGGGAAATATAATACCAGGCTAACAATGAGATTAAAAAGGCTAGAATAATGGTATATCAATATTAGGTAACATAGACTTCAAGACAAAGTATAAAATAAAATTAAAAAGTGAACTGTGTGAAAATGAAAATACAATATATAATATATGTGGGATGCAAATGAAACCATGCATATAGGGAAATGTATAGCTTTAACCACTAATATAGAAAATAAAAAAAGTTTTAACCCAGTGGCTGAAATTTCCACCTGAAGAAGCTAGAAAAAGAAAAGTAAACCAAGAGTAAATAGACGGAAGGAAATAATAAAAGAACAGAACTCAAAGAAACAAAAACCTGACAATTCAGAAAATGTAAAAGGCAAAAAAAAAATGTTTTTTTGAGAAGATCAATAAAATTGATAAATCCCTGGACATAGTGTTCCCAAAAAAAGAAAGAAAAAGAGAGGAAGAGAATGCAAATTACCAATATTAGCATTGAAAGATTTGGCACTACAGATCTTACAGACATTAAAAGGACATTAAGCAAATAATTTAATAAATACATGCCAACAGTTTTGACTACCTGATAGTATCTACTGTGAGAAGCTGTTGAAAAAGAATAATGCATATTATAAGAGTGTATATACAATGCTTACATTACATTGGTGCCAACAATAAGCCAGGACTTATAAATAGTATACCTCACACAACTTTACATTCTATGGTGGGAATAATTCAGTTTGCTTAACAGATGAGAAAACTGGAACTTAGAAACAATAACTGACTTTTCAACATTTGCATAGACAATAGAACAAAGAATTCTTATTTGAGCCCATTGTCTAGTTGGCTCCAAAGCATACACCTTTTATGATGTAACATGTTGCTATAATGATACAAATATATTTTACCTTACATGATCCTTGTAAAACACTATATGTATATTTGTTTTCCTATCATCCTTCACTTCCATATATCAAAACTTTAGATTTTGAAAGAAAATTATTTGAAATTTTCTCTTAATTTAAAAAAATATGCTATAAAGTAATGGGATAATAATTTGTGACATAAAAATTCTGAAGGAAAATACAAGTAAGTTTTAAATAGTATGAACATAGTGTATAGAATAATCATTATCATAGTAACCTATAAGATCTCGGTTAGGAAACAGGTTTTACACAACTTAATATTTACCACAGACACTAATTCAGTGCCTTCCAAGTTATTTTCAACCAAATTATTTTAAAATTTTGTTAAATGCTGTATCTATACCCAGAAGCTTTATATAAATTAAATGGACTTACCAGAATAACTATAAAATGACATTATTACCAAACAAATAATACTAAAATTATAATTAAATTAATCAAAATTTCTAAAGCAGACCAAACATCATCTGGCCTTATGTTTCTTATCATCCACAAAACACAGTGACAATGGAGCAATGTTTCAAGTTTCTACAGGATACTATAATACACCCTCATTTCTATACCATGGTAAATTTTAAATCAAGTGTGAGTCCAAATCAGAGATACTTCCAGATATTCAAGGAAAAATATTAATTCATTATTCTTTCTAGGAAACCGATTTGAATATGTACACTTAAACAAAAATGAAAATAAAAAAGATGACATGGGGTATGAAAAAACAGTACACTATCCATGATTTCAATAGAATGAAGTGCCAGGATGACAGCTGTGCAGCAAGTCTGGAAACTAACTGAAAAAAATTAGAAGAGGAAGTCAGCAGGCTCCAAGAGAATTTCTCATAAAACATGCCACGAAAAACAACACAGAAATACACTTCATGAAAAACCCATGGTTCACAGATGAAGCAAATTACAATGTGGCATGATTTTCAACAATTAATGAGGAGTTATAAAAGATATTCCATTTCACCTTAATTCTGGTGATATTCTTCTAACACTGAATCTTATCAGTGGACCTTTAGGAAGGGAATTCTATCATACCACTTGGTTCTAAAACATAAAATAATAAAATTTATTTAGAATCAAGCTATAAAACCTTAAGATTTATTTAAATATAGATAATGCATGGAATATGTATATAGACATGGATATAGATGTAGTATAGGATATTTTATGAAGTCAAGCTATAGATTAACAATGGGAGACCCAATTATGCTTGTATAATCAAATATAAACATAATATTAATATAAAAGTAAAATTATATATGTCAAAATTTGAAAAGGAGTGCTAAGTGTGCTAACAATCATGTTTTACATTAGTGCAAAATCAAGTTATTATCTTTACTTGTTGGAATAATGATTTAAATTATAAAAGTAATAAAATAATTAATAATACTATTATCAATAATTGAGAGGGCAGGGAAGGACTGAATAATATGAGTGAAATGCTTATCTTTTGCAATAGCATCACTAGAGTTGATACTTCCAAAGTTGATATATCAAGAAATAAAATATTATTTAGATTAATGAAATTAACCAACAAAATAATCTAACAATAACAGTCAAAAATTATTGCTTCTAACAAGTGACTATAAAGGATGGAGCTTTCCATTATAAGCCTTCCTGTACTATTTGAATTTTTAGGATGCTCACTGTGTTTTGATAAAATCAAAATAATTTTGGATAAAGTATAAAAGACAAAGAGTATTTCATAGATAATAGTGTATAACCTCTATTAACAAATAAATACCTTGAATATAGTGTCATTAGCATGAATTTAAAAGCATATAAAGCCACAAATAGAGCAAATTTCTTAAAGAGGTAAACAATGGCTATAATTCAAGTCAAATTATTCTACATGCAATGTCGTTAGCAATAAAATAAAAACAACATGAGTAATTTAATTTTACTTCTAAAAGTTCTGTAGGCAATACTCTTGTATAAGCTAAAGATACTGCTGAGCAGCTGTGGTGTTAAGTCACTGCAGAAAAGATCCGGGCTCTCAGTAAGTCAAGAACTTCAATAAAATTCTTAAAAGCATAAGGATATTTCATTGTATTCCAATAATGAGAAATATAAGTAATGAAAAGTGTTAGAATAGTCTCCAGCAGAATTTCTAAGCCATTCATAATGTTTCTGTTCAAGTCTGGATGTCACCAACTAAGATAATAGAAAATATTTCTCCTTCAAAGATAATGTCTTAGGGTTCACAGGCCTTTTTCCCTACTTACAATCTTACTTCCTCTAGGCCACCCAAAAGCCCAAACTATTTTAAGATAGTTCTAGAAAGCTCAGACCTTAAATTATGTAAGGAAGATGTAATTTCAATGTTCACAATTTTATATTACTCAATAAAGCTTAAATCCAGAAAATACCATCTTGCAGTCTTCTCAGATTGAACCCTCCTCCAAGTAGACCGGATTCACTTGTGAACATATCCCTTGAATCACTAAGACACTTGTCAGTACAGGCTTATTTCCACTTGAATTCTAAACTTACTCTCTTCCTGACCACAACCTTGAAAAATAAGTCCATTTTCTGTCTGTACTCCATGTCTGTAACTTGATTTTGGGAAGAATCTACTATTCTGATACAGCCACTTAGGGGCTACTCAATATCTTATAGTAGTGTGCTCCAAAGAACCTTTATGCTCTGAAATGCATTTATTGATAATTACTATGTATTCTAGTAGATTTTGTTATGTTCAGTGACAGCCGGATTGTAGGGCCAAGTAGTTTATATTGCTTATGCTATAAGTGGGAAATGGAACAGGCAATCTATATGGGCATGTTTTTCAGAGACTTAGGGAGAAAGCCAGACATTCTTAAATTACGAGGAGGAGGCAGTGGGGAGATCATCATGGTTAGTTTGGATCACTGTATTAAAGGAAAGAGTGGTAGCACATGGTAAGCTCTACTTCTAAACTACCATTAGCATAGCACCTGCAGAGCTCCAACAAGAAACAGAAAGCAGAAATCCCAGAAAGCCTGAAAAGGGCAGGCAATAATAATAACAATGTAAACAATGAATGACACATTTTGAGTACTTACTACATGTCCCATACTTGACCTTTATTATCTCACTTAAACCTTAAAGAAGTCTATACCCTATATGCTATTGCAATCCTAATTTGTAGATGAAGAAACTGAGACTTAGAAAGAATACCAAACTTGCCCATATATAGCAAGTGAAAGGATAGGGATTTAAACTAAGTTTGACTCCAAAGCTGACATGCTTAACCAGTCTGCTACACAGCTCAAGACAAAGATCCACATATAAAAAGTAAGAGTGGCAGAGAGATTTTATTAGAGCTGAGATAAAAGATATGTGTTAGGTATCAGTGAAAAAGGGTAATTGCTGGTTCTATAAAGGAAAATGAGGAAACGGGGATTATCAATCTGTTGGACCAGTACTAAATGGAATTTAAAGGTGCCTTAATCTCCTCTGGAAATATCCCCAAACTCAAGACTGACACAGAGGTAATAAGGCATAAATCACAATTAACCAAACATGGTAAAGGCAAAGCTAAGGAGGAACACATTTTAAGTTTATTAGCAAGTGATTTACATTTAATGAGTATAGTTTAGTAAAACAATTTAAATCTCTGCAAATGAACAAAGTATTACAGAAGGCAAAAAGAAAGAAAAAAAATCCAATGGAGGTAATCTTATAAAAAAGACTGATATCGAGATTTGCATGGAAAATGAAGGTGATGGAGTCAGAGGTTCACTAGTATAGCAGTTTTAATAAGCCAGTAATATCCATTTCGGTGTTCAACCTCACCTCTGTTTTACTGTTTTCTGGAAGTGTTATGATTGCAATTACATTTTCTCTATTTGCTGACCTTTGAACCAGATATCCAGTGAGACCCTCAGAAGTCTGGTCCAGAAGAAGAAATTATCCAGGCTTTGGTGCATAGAATTCTAAAAATTTCAGAATTTTTCCTTGTCAAGTAGCAATTTGTTCCTTCTGGAATCAAGTTCTCCAAATCAAGACACATGTTTTTAATGTCTTCTTCTTTAGAGAGCAGATTTTAAAGTATAATAAAGAGGGTTCTTCTGCTTTCTTTACTGTTTTCTCCCTATTTCTATGAAAATGTTCACCACTCAGTCCCCATTAACTGCTCAACTATAAAGTGTATTCAGAACTTTAAAATTAATGTGGTTGATATGGGTTCTTTATTTCAGAGATTTTTCTACATATGAGTCTTCCAAGCCTCACTTCCTCTTTATCTAGTTAAAGTGTAACTGGAGGATCTACTGTTAAACTATATTTCTCTAGCCACAATGTAAAGAGTCAGTGTCTTCTCACAATGGAACATAAATACTTGCTTCTTTCCAGACATTACCTATCATGTACAACAGAATCTCCTGGGTTTATTTTTTTCATGCAGATTTCTAAGGTGTTATCCACATTTACTGAAGCAAAATCTCTGGAAGTGAGACAGGATAAACCACTCCTTAACAAGCCTCACAAAAACTCTTTGGACATATTAAAAATTTGAAGGTATCTGAATTAAAAGTTCCATAATTCCTCACCTGGAAGCCTGGACTTATTCACTGAAGCTTTATGAAGTGAAGAATAAATATGAAATATATGTATAAATATATAAAACATATGTATTTATGTATATCAAATGTTACAAAAATATTATATTCAGAATTTTAACTTAGACACGGTAACTATAAGAAACTTTGATTTTCAAAAAATCAAAGAAGCCAGACTAAATGAGATGAAAGAGAAATGGCTTCTTATTATTGTTAATGTTATGTGTATGAAAATATCAAATGCAGACCCAAAGTTAGATCAATGAAATCATCACTTATTCATTATTCAATAAATCTTGTGCCAATCCTTCTACTAAGTTCTGGAGATAGAAATAAAAATTAGACATATTCCTCCTAGAAGAAGAAAGAGAATAAAAAACAGATATCTGCAATATAATGGTTTCATGCAGCAGCAGAGATATGCAAAGGTATTTTGGGTGCACTGAAGAGTACAAGACTCCCTGAATGGGTGGAAAGTGAAGGGAGAATGTTAAGAAAGTCTTGGAGATGACTTCTTAGGTTAATAGTTTAAGTAGATTGCTCAAGGTAGGAGTTAAGAGCATTCTAAGGAGAGACACCAGAATAAATGAAGATACAAACATAAGAAATAGCATGATATGTGGGATAAACTGTGAGTCATTTAGTGAACTGAAAAGAATACCAAATGTCAGGAATTGGTTCAGATTTGAAACTTGAAAGACAGGCAAAAGATAAATCATTAAATGCATAGTGAAAAATATGAATTTTCTTGTACCTCAAATAATTTTTGTTCTGCTCTTCCCTTCTCCTGGAATTACACATAGACTACTTGATATTATCACAAAGTTCACTGAGACTCTCTTTATTTAGTCTTTTTTTCCCCCTCTGGGCTTCATTTTCTATACTTTCTATAGCTATCTATTCAAGTTCACTCATCTCTTCTCAGAGTCCCATCTGCTATTAAGGCTATCCAGTGAATTTTTTTTCAGACATTGTATTTTTCATCTCTAAAGTTCCACTTACTTCATTTTATAGCTTCCATTTCCCTTATAATTATGTTCATGATTTCTTTTAAATCCTTGAGTATATTTATAGTATCTATAAGAAATATTTAATATAACATCTTCATCATTTCTATCATTTTAGTCCTTGTTTCTATTGACTTATTTTTCTCCTAGCTATGGTCATAATTTCTTCGTAAGACTAGTAATTTTTGATTGGGTGATGAATTTCATGTGTATTTTACATGGTTGGAGAATAGATTTTGATCTGGCAGCAATTCAGTTACTCAGTCCTTCTGAACTTTTTTAAGCTTTGAAGAGTGGATAGAAAATACTCTTTCCCAATGGTGGTTCCACAAGAGAATTAAACCCTAGTGTCTAAGGCAACATGGTACATAATGAATTAACTTATCTCTAATTATTTTTATAGTATTATACCAATCTTGAGAGAAAAAAGAAAACAGTCATTCAAATTATTTTCCATGGGACCCCAGTTGAGAAAGACTGACAATTAAACTGCACTTCTAAGGCACATGACCCCTCTGAAATTTCCCTGAAGGCCCAGGTATTCAAGGACTCTTCATTCTAGCTGATCAAAACTCAAATGGCTCTCAGCCCTGTGTGAATTCTAAAACTTTCAACTTACAGCTTCCTTTCTGTTCTTTGCCTGGTATCAGAGGAGTTTCCTCATACGTATGTACAGTTTAGTATTTAGGAGCAAACTCAAGGGCATTCCTACACAGATATCTGAAATTCTTTCTCGATGCAGCTTCCACTTCTTTGTTATTCTGCCCCACAAATTCTAGATGCTTCAAGATTCCTGCACCGTAAACTCTGTCTGCTCAACTCAATGAGACCACTGTGCTCTGCTCAAGACATCCCTCTGACACTGTAGTCCAGCAAAAGCATGAAGGTAGAAATTATAAGCTTATAGTTATTTAATAATTATACTTAATAATTAAATAATTGTAGGCTTATGTGGTTTGTTTCCATTCTTTGTGCCAACTGTTTGGCCAGTGTCCAAAACTGTTGCAGCCTATTGTCCAGTTGTCTTATTGTTTTATGGAAACAAGTCCAGTTCCAGAGTGAAAGTTTTACCTTAGACTTTAAATTATAGTTGATGGAAAACTAATAAAGGATTTTAATCAGAACACTGACATGATTAGAGCTGTATCTCAGATAATTATAGCAGTTCTGTGGTAAAAAAAAAAAATGTGAGAATGATTAGACTGATCCAAGGGAGAAGCCCCAGAAACATTTAGGAAGTAAAACTATCAGGATGAGATAGTTTTTTAAACATAGAAAGGAAGGAGTCAGAGATAGCTCTAAGATTGAAGCTTGAATGTCTGAGTGCCACCAACTTATATGGGGAAGGGAACATAGTTTATGATTTTAGTTTTGTTACTATGGCCTTTGAGGCATCTTTGGAACAGCCAAAGGGAGATAACCTTTGAAAAGTTGCATATACAAACTTGAAAGATCTTGACTGAAAGAGAAAAAACGAAGAGTAACAAGCATATAAATATGTTGAACCTATAGAGAAAACACATTGCTCAGGGAAAACATACAGAATCATAGACAACTGCAATAAAACAAAGGAATATTAAAATGTAAGAGACAAAGGGATAAAGTGAAGTGGAGAAGTCCTGAGAAATTAAAAGAACCAGGAGATGGCAGAATTGTAAGGTCAATGCAGTAAAGACTTTCAGAAAGAGGAATTAAAATATGATGTTAAATGGGAATACCAGCAAAATGAATGCTAAGAGAATGGCCACTGGTTAGGAAAATTAAGAAGAAATAAGTACTATAACCTGAAAACTACAAAACGCTCATGAGAGAAATTAAAGAAGACATCAATAAATGGAAATTCAAACCATGCTCATGGATAGGAAGAATTAATATTGTCAAAATGGCCATCCTGCCTAAAGCAATCTACAGATTCAATGTAATCCCTATCAAAATACCAACAGCATTCTTCAACAAACTAGAACAAATACTTCTAAAATTCATATGGAACCACAAAAGACCCCAAATAGCCAAAACCATTGTGAGAAGGAAGAATAAAGCTGGGGGGATTATGCTCCCTGACTTCAAGTTCTACTATAAAGCCACAGTAATCAAGACAATTTGGTACTGGCACAAGAACACACCCATGATCAATGGGACAGAATAGAGAGCCCAGATATAAACCCAAGCATATATGGTCCATTAATATACAATAAAGGAGCCATGGATATACAATGGGGAGATGACAGCCTCTTCAACAGCTGGTGTTGGCAAAACTGGACAGTTACATGTAAGAGAATGAAACTGGACTACCGTCTAACTCCATACACAAAAGTAAACTCAAAACGGATCAAAGACCTGAATATAAGTCATGAAACCATAAAACTCTTAGAAGAAAACATAGGCAAAACTCTCCTGAATATAAACATGAGCAACTTTTTCCTGAACGCATCTCCTCGGGCAAGGGAAACAAAATAAAAAATGAACTAACAGGACTACATCAAGCTGAAAAGCTTCTGTACAGCAAAGGACACCATCAGCAGAACAAAAAGGCATCCTACAGTATGGGAGAATATATTTGTAAATGACATATCTGATAAGGGGTTAACATCCAAAATATATAAAAAACCCACCCGTCAAAACACTCAAAAAGCAAATAACCCAATTAAAAAATGGGCAGAGGATCTGAATAGACACTTCTCCAAAGAAGAAATTCAGATGGCCAACAGGCACATGAAAAGATGCTCCACATCGCTAATCATCAGAGAAATGCAAATTAAAACCACAATAAGATATCACCTCACACCAGTTAGGATGGCCAACATCCAAAAGACAAGGAACAACAAACACTGGTGAGGATGTGGAGAAAGAGGAACCCTCCCACACTGTTGGTGGGCATGTAAATGAGTTCAACCATTGTGGAAAGCACTATGGAGGGAGGTTCCTCAAAAAACTAAAAACAGAAATACCATTTGACTCAGGAATTCCACTCCTAGGAATTTACCAAAGAAAACAAGATCCCAGATTCAAAAAGACACATGCACCCCTATGTTTATCTCAGCACTATTTACAATGGCCAAGACATGGAAGCAACCTAAGTGTCCATCAATAGATGAATGGATAAAGAAGAAGTGGTACATGTACACAATGGAATATTATCCAGCCATAAGAAGAAAACAAATCCTACCATTTGCAACAACATGGATGGAGCTAGAGGGTATTATGCTCAGTGAAATAAGCCAGACAGAGAAAGACAAGTACCAGACGATTTCACTCATTTGTGGAGTTTAACAACAAAGAAAAACTGAAGGAACAAAATAGCAGTAGACTCACAGACTCCAAGAAGGGTCTAGCAGTTACCAAAGGGAAAAGGGATTGGGAAGGGTGGGTGGGCAGGGAGGAAGAGGGAATTAAGGTGTATTATGATCAGCACACATAATGTAGGGGGGCAGTACAGGGAAGGCAATATACCACAGAGAAGACAAGTAGTGATGCTATAGCATCTTACTACACTGATGGACAGTGACTGCAATGGGGTTGGTGGGGGGACTGGATAATGTGAGTGAATGTAATAACCATAATGTTGCTCATGTGAAACCTTCATAAGATTGTGTATCAATGATACCTTAATAAAAAAAAAAGAAGAAATAAGTAGCCTTTCACTTACTCAGTAGCTGAGTGTAGTTGAAAGACAAATGTCAGCAGGTAGATAATACAAGAGAAAATAGCAAGTATAATTACTTGTAAATTATCAAAAAAGAGGATTGACTAAATGGAAGCTAATGAAAGATAAGGGTCAAGAGAATACAGGAGGCTTAACTTCTGGAACGCTGAAGAGAAGAACTTAAAAATACAGAAGAGAGGGAAAAACAAATGGATTAAAGTCCCAGAGGAGAGAGGCCAAGAAAAAGTCAAGAACACAGAAGGACGGTTTAGCCTTGATCAGGAAGTCTTGACATCCACTGGTATTAGAGGCAAGAACAGAGGAATCAGCATCCAAGCGCACAGAGGCTTGTTCTGAGCAAGGGTTCCTACCTGGTTTTCAGAGCAGTGGCAGCACCTTGATCTGAGAATGAACTGCCACAGAGCTAAAGAAGGGCAAGCAAACACATGGGAAACTGAGAGCAAGGGCCTTATTCTGAGAGCCTATTTCCAGAGCCTTTAGCAGTGACAAGGACCCTGGTTAGGGAACCATCACTGAAGGCCTTGTTCTTAGTGTGAGTGTCACACAACATTCAGAGCACTTACATGAAAGGAGATAAAAGTGAGGATGCTGATTATAATGATGATGATTAAAATAGATGCTCTGATATATCCCCAAGGCACTCCTTTCAGAACCATATTTCCCTAGTTGCTGGGAGTCCTGCTGGCTGACAGCCCCTTAGCAAATTCTTCTTAGCTGAGGAGAGTTGCCTTCCCCAAGGTCATGATTCTTTCCCAACTACAGTCTGTACCCCATGACTAGTGAATGCAAGGGTACAGAAATCTAGCCACCTCACCCCAACTCTGGGCAGGGTTGAAGAGCCATCCCAGTTTCAATTCCCTAGAGAGTCAGCCGCGGCCTTCATCGTTACTGAATAGCAGCATGATTTCCCTCGGGCATCTATTCCCACAGCCGGCCCTTCCTCCACAGCTTGGGTTGTCAAAAAATAGAGAACTCCCAGTTAAATACGAATTTCAGATAATTATGTCCCAAATAGTACACTTTATATTAAAAATTATTCATTGTTTACCAGAAAAGTAAATTTAACTGATATCCTATATTTTTATTTGCTAAATATGGCAAGTCTACCCATAGGTATTAATTCTGAGAGGACTCTTGAATAAACTTCCTTCACACTAATTTGTATCTCAGAGTTGGCCTCTGAGGGAATCCCACCTGGAGCAGTTGGTAAATTCTGGAATTTAATCATCTGCATGACAGCTAGCACTGAGGACCCCCTATCTAGGAACAAGTGGAATAGACACAGTTCCCAACAGTGTAGCAGTGTAAATGTCAAAACTTTGGTGGTGAACTGGTGAGAGAGCCTCACCTGATCACTCCCAGGGATCCACTTAGAAAATTTCTAATTTTAATTAATTTAAATCTGAATTTAAATAGCCACTCATACAGGGCAGTACAGCTTTAAAGGTTCCTGGAATTTCTCCTTTAATACAATATGCCCAGGAGTTAAGATGACTAATACAAGAAAAGCAATGCTCTGAATTTCCAGAACAAGACTTCTAGTTCCCTGACCATACTTTTCTTCTTCCTCAAGTTCTAACAAAATTGGACTTATTACATGCTAAACTCTAATTCTTAAATAGAGCCAATGCTCACAGACATTGATTAAAGACTTTTAGCAGCCATTGCTAAATACAGAGAGACCCTATTATACAGAAGCATTCAGAGCTACTTTTCATTTTTCACAATTTCTTGGCTAGCTGAAGGCTAACTTTCTCAAAAATAATGTAGTGATATATTAAGTTAAACAGAAATTTTCTTTTTTGTTTTTATGCCTGGCTTTTTTTTTTTTTTGGAAGGGACTGGTTTGGTTTGGCTTTTCACTGTCAGGCTCATATTTAAATATCTTCAGTTTACTGTTTACTGTCTGTGCAACTCCTTCTCTAGAGATTTAGCCCAAATAGATTTTTCCTGATTAGGTTGCTCATCATTATTTTCTGAGCTTTCAATTAAGTATCATCTGGCAATTCTGTGAAACATTAAACAGGCTATATTTCAATTATGCCTTTCAACTTTTAACTTTCATTAAAGAGAATCTATTTTGAGGCCACTGCTGAACTGAGAGCTCCAAATACTTCATAAGTTTTGACACCTTGCCAAACCTACAAAAATCTACACTCTGCTTAAAAGGATTTATTAAATTGAATCCTATAAGAGATCATTCACCAAACTGAACATGTTTAACTAATGTTTTGGCTTCTCTCATTCAGTCTAATAAGTCACATTGAAATCCTTACATTCTGGCCATTCACAACTTCCCACAAATATTTCAAAATTAAAACTATTTTTCTTTAGGGAAAGCAGATGAGAGAAATACCTCACAGAAAGCGTTAAAAAGGTACCTATCCCTATCTTTACATAAATACTTTTCTCACCTGCTTCTTTGCTGAGATGAAAAAGGAGATGCAAATTTTAAAACCCCAGAGTGAAATAGACATTAAGAAAAACAAAACTCTATCACATAGAGGGGCTAAACTTTACCCTCAAGTTATTATGGCTTAGTAACTGGCTAGATATTGGAGGCCACACAAAAAGAATCTAAGCAAATATTAAATTCTCTAAAGCCAAAGAAACTGAGTTTGAATCCAGATTCCATTGCTGAACATTAGATAATTACTTAATATATATATATATATCCCTGTTTCTTCATCTATAAAATGAGGATGATACTAATAATAATAATACCTATCCCATAATGTTGTTTTGATAATTAAGTGTGTTGATGCTTGTGAAGCAGTTAGAATAGTGCCTGGCATACAAGCAAAGTAGCATAAATCAATATAAGTATCACAGAACCATAGAATATGAATGTTGAATAGAACTTTAGGTGTTATCCATTTCATATGCATATTTAACACTTTCACAATATTAGAAACACTTTTTACACATACTTTTGGTACTTTAGTATTTAGATTCTAGAAATAGCACTAAAATTTTAACTATTCATTTACTATTTGGTATAAGCAGAATTCATAAACAAAAGGGTTTTCATTTAATTTGGAAATTGGTATTGGGATAGTTCTGTCACTGATACAGATATGAACTTTATATTTCTAATGAAAATTATGCCTACAATTCTCATAGGGACAGTAGTTATGGGCAGTGATGTATCTATGAATACCATATTATTCTTTTTGAGCATCTAGTAGAGTTGCTTATTCAACCAACCAATGCTATTTAATCACCTCTATTTCACCTATTTTTGTTATTTTATTCACCTGTATTACTAAGTATGGGCAATAAAATTATCACCAAAATAGCTTTCATGACATCTACTCTAGTAAAGGATAAAGACATTAATCAAAAGAAATCACACAAATGTGAAACTTCAGCTGATACATATGAATTTATTTGAGCATATTATTTGAATAATTTGACCCAAAGAGAAAACTGGACTGATGCCAAAGGGTAAGAGGAAGTTAACTAAGTAAATAAATGAAAGAAGACCACTCCTATAAAGGGAACAGCATGAGCAACATCTAGTAGAATGAAGTAAAGAGAAGAAGGTGAATGAGATCCTCAACAAAGCTGCATAGATGGAGAAGAGACCACACGGAGACTGCAAAGCCACGTTAAGCAATTTCATTCCCATCATACAGCCAATGGAAAGCCAGTGAAGGAGTCTAACCAGGAGGTGGTGAAGACAAACAGGATCAGGTTTGCTTTTACACATAAGATCAACAGGGCTGAAATGAGAAGACAGTTGAGGGAGAAAGAGGCAAGAGTTAAGTAAATCAGTTGGGAGGCTATTTCAACAATATCTTCATCTAGTAACTGGTAGTAGAGATGGAGAGAAGTATGAATTCAAAAGATATTTAGGAATCTTGATGATTCACTGACTGTGAGAGATGAGGAAGAGGGAGGTATAACTTCTAAGATTCTGATTTGTATAACTAGACCAGATTTGGGGAGAGAAGACCATTTGTTTGGATATTTTGCACTTCTAATGACCCTGAAACATTCAGGTGAAGATAACAGTTTTGCAGTGGGAGAATTTCTGATTTCAAATACAGTAAAGTAACTGGTACCATAGTATTCTTCCCAGAGTAAATAACTAAAACTGGACAAAATATATTAAACGATATTTTCAGACCTTGGTCAAAAGGCAACACTGAACTTTGATTCTAAGAGGAAACACATAAGATAGGCCCTATAATTGCCCTAAATTTATGCCCAGGGAAATTTTCCAGACTACAATGGAGGGAGAAGGAGTCAAGCAGAATATAGCAGTATCACTGACCTGAGGAGGTAAAGATAAGTTTTGGAGCTGCTGAGGAATCTAAGGTTTGTGGTGGATACTGTAGATAAGGAAGCTACACAGAAAAAGATCTCACAAATCTAGATAGGGATCAACTTAATAATTTTGCTAAATCCTAAAGCTGTGCATATACATAGTGAAGCTTAGGAAAGTGTGATGGAGAACAACTGCTAGGGATTTATAAAATAAAATGGATATTCTGGTGGTTGCAAACTGCTTGAAAAATAGAAATTCTGACCAGCCAAAGTGGAGAAAACTCACTAAACAACCCAGGGATTCAGCTGACACTTTGGAGAAAGGCCATGTCACAGTAGGGCTACTATAGCCAGGGTCTGCCCTAGACCCTTATCAAGTGATAAAACCAGACTCCAAAGACTAAAGATGAAAGATGACCCACTAGTAAATTATCTGTCTGCCAGAACAAACTAAACACTTGTAAAGGAAGAAAAAAGAAGTCAGAATTTCAAAAATATATCTTAGAATGTCTAGTACACAACCAAAAATTAGTAGATGTGAAGAAACAAAACTACAGAAGCAGTTTTACCAACTGTAAGAGTAGGGTTTGGAACAAGATACCACAGCAACTTTACCTAAGCCCCAGTGGGAAATACAAATAATAACAAACAATACACCTAAGGAAGGCAAAAAAAAACAAATAAGCAACAATAAATATAAAAAGAACATTTAAGAAAAGAAGAACAATTAAGAAAAACATTTCTGGAAGTTAAGATAAACTAGATATTTTTATTAAAGATAAGAGTTTATTGAAGAAAAGAATGGTTATCATTGAGAACCAAATTAGTGTCTTTGGAGATCCTGAGGAAGAAATATCTCCAAAGAGAAAAAACGTACAAACAGAAGGTAATCATATGGGAATAGAAAAGAAAAATGGATGATGATCTAGCATGTCTAATAAATCATGAAATTTTAGAAGAAAAAACAAAGAAAATATTATATAAATTATAAAGGACTATTCTTCTAGTCTTAAGAAAGATTTGAATCTACCAATGTAAGGTTCTTACTGAAATTTAGGGAGATATTAACAGACACACCAGGGCATACCTGATAATAATGTAGGGATATCAAATCTTAATCTTCAAAACCTGTGAATGTTGCTTTATATAGTAAAGTCTGGAGACGGTGAGATTATCTTGGATTATTTGAATAATAATCACCATCGTAAGTGTCCTTCTAACACATAGGCAGATGTAGATTACATACAGACAGAAGAGGACAGAGGCAGAGATTGAAATGAGGTAGCCACAAGGCAATGAACACTAGCAGCCAACAGAAGCTAGAAGACAAAATGTATTCTGAATGCCCTTTATTGCTCATCTATTCTCAAGATCCTCTAAACATTTAAGGCAAATGTTTGTAGCATAATCAGAAGCTGGAAGACGCAAGGAATGGGTTCTCCCCTAGAACCTCCAAAGAGAGCATGGGTTTGCTAACTCCTTGATTTCAGCCCAGTGATAGTTATTCAGACTTCTGGCCTCTAGAACTATGAAGAATAAACTTTGTTGTTTAAGTCATCAAGTTTGGGGTAACTTTGTTTCAGCAACCAGAGGAAACTAATACACAATGGTAAACAAAAAAATTGTACAAATTCTCACAGAGTAAGAGTAAGTTATTTCAAAAGTCAAAAGAATCAAACTAATATCAGATGTGACCTCTACAACTATGGAATCTACCAAACAAGAGAATAATATCTACAAACAACTGGTGAGTTAGAACTGCAAACCAAGAATCGTGAAGTTAGCTAAGATATCAATTACTTGTCAGAATGAAGGAAAGGTGTTTCAGATATCCAAGAAGTCAAACAATATATAATCAACATGCCATATCTGAAGAAAATGTTGGAGAAACTAAGCAACCAATGAGTCCAAACAAAGATAAGGAGGAAGGAAAGAGTAGAAAGATGACCTTTTCAATACATTATCAGTAAATTTAAATGGATAAAGGAATGTGATACAAATAAGAGACATTTAAAAAAAAACTTAATAGCTGCCTTTAAAGTCATAAACCTTTTCATCAAAATATAGATGTTATAGAGAGGAGAAAGGTAAAAGCACTTTAAATCCATCACTGTATCGGAGGGAAAGCATTGTTGAAATAAAGCATTGCATAGAAGCTCACTGGCATCTTGATTTCAATGTAACAGTAAAAACATCTCATTAGAAATGCAGAATGGAAATTATAATGATATGAAAAACAGAATTTCTAAATTAAGAGGAAAAGAGGTCACTAAAATAAGTTCAACAAACCTGAAAAATAAATAAAAGAAAAATGAAATAATACAATTAAAGGAATAGCCATTCTTAAAAGAAAGAAAAAAATAAATACAGTATAGAAGTTTTTACCCTAAATGGAAATGGGCCAGAATCTCCTATTAGAAACAACATTCAGTAATGTTTTTCATAAGATACAAATTAACTCAAAATGATTAGGAAAAGTTTTAATTTTTTTTTCAACTTTTACTTACAGAATATTTCAAACATATGCAAAATTGAGAAAATATTATGAACCCATATGTACCACATGTTGACTATGTTCAATATGGTCATAATCCATTGACTAAATTATGAAACATAATCATAGTACAATGCTTACATAGTTCAGCAGTCAAAATACTGTAAATATTGATAGAGAAAATGAAAAATAGTGATAAAGCCACATTAAGCAGCAATGATAATGAAAAGTCTTATGCAAGTAAATCATAGTAACAGAAGCCATAGATATATAGAATCAATAAATTAAGACCTAACAGTAGTAGCAGTTTCTTTAGATATGTTAGGAATGTTAGGTAGAAAGATAGACATAAGCAGCTAGGGAAGGGGAAGATAAGGTTCAAGTGAAAAAACTGCTCAGATGGAGTGTCCCACATGAAGACAGCAAAGGCTTTGCAGGGAGATAACTTCCTACGGAGACAAGGCCAAATCCATCCCAACCAGGTCCCAATGTGGCACAATGGAACAAAAACTAATACACCTCATCATAATCTCATTAAAATAAAATTGTGGTTTTGCCCCCACCAGCCCCCTTAGGCTTTTCTGTGCGCATTTTGGGAAATGACAAGCACACAAAGAGGAATGGGTGTGTAACTAGAGCTGTCAATCAAATGACCTCACCCTGTCAGTAAAAGAAGTGCCTCCCAGCTAGGTCGTGATAAATAGTCCCTCCCCTAAAATTTGCTGGCCTTTGTCTACCTTCACTCTGGCCTGCTCCTCCCTTGGAGTGTATTCAAATAAAACGTTCACTCTGCTTCGCTACTGTGTCTCTGCATTTTAATTCTTTGCTGCGGCAGGGACAAGAAACAAAGAGAACAAACTCAACCTATAACAGATAGAAGAAGGACATAACTAAAGACAAATATAAAGAATATGCAGTTCCCCCTCTAAGGGGCAGGATCTGGGATAGAAAGGAGTGGAGTAGAAAACTACTACATTTTGTCATAAACTTTGAGACTGCTTGAATTTTAAATCTGTATATATTAAAATTCAAATTATTTTTTTAAAGCCCAGTGAGGCAAAAAATAAATTCAGTGTACATTTATAAAATGTAACTCTTTTTTTAAATGTTGGTCTTCATTAAAAGGTGCTCCACTTTTCTGAAAAGATCAATACTAACATTTTCATGACATTTAATCTCCTATGTATAGTACTGTTAATTGCTGATTAAGGATTATCATGTGGTATTAGAAAGAATATTTTCCTTGGGATAGAATTATAAAGGATTGTCATTTTATATTTACATTTCTTCCATATCTTATTAACTTTCTAAAAATTCTTCTTAATTCCAAACCTCAACTTCATCCCCCTTTGATAAGAATATTTCGGGAAATGTAAACAGGAAAGAATGTGTAATTTGAAGGCAGATGGACCTAACTTTGAATTCTAGTTTTCTAACCTTTTAGTTTTAAGCACATTTATTAGTTTCTCTAACCTATAAATTTCTCATCTATAGAATGGAAGCAGCAATTTATTACATAAAATAGTGCATGTAAAACATCTTAATAGTGCACATGGCACACAGTAGGTAGCCAATAAATTATGGATTTCCATAATGTTTTAAGCAGAATTTTGTAATCTGAATGACCATAAATTTACAGGCCTACAAAACAAGCCACATTTCCTTTTAAAGTTTAAATTATCATGGTACAACTCTCCATAAGTTTGATTACTAAAGATGTCCCACGTTATTTTGGGCTATTCCAAAGAGTCCTCACAATTGCCAAGAAACAAGTTACCCCACACATCTGCTCTTCATTTTCTTGTTCTGGCCCTCATGCATGGTGCCTGCCCATGAGGCACTTGGAGAAGCCGCCCAGACCAGCCCCCTTGCCACTTCTCACAACCCCTGAGTCTGAGCAAAGGCTGCTGCCTGAAGAGACAACCAAGGCAGACCATCGCAGGAAAACAGGGAAAAACCTCTTTCCTAATTCCATGTCATACTATTGACAAGATTTACTACAGTTTTTGGTGGAATAATTTAAGTTTGAGAATTAGGAATTAATGGTTTTTAAAACGAGGCAGGTTTCAGTTTGTGTATGGGGATTTCCACAGATAGTTTTTCTGTACTTGTTAAAAACAGGACCCAAAGCCATTCTAATGCTCAAGATTCAGGTAGTAGGCATGCTTTGAATATCAAAAAATTTCATGAATCAAAAATAACTGTGTACCAGTCAGCATGCTCCAGCCTGGAAAATACCGTTGATCCTCAGTATTTGTAGATTCCGTATTTGCAAATTTGCCTACTCCCTAAAATTTATTTGTAACCCCAAAATCAATATGTGTGGTGCTTTCATGGTAATTCACAAACATGGACATGCACAGAGTGGTAAAAAATTTGTTACGCATGCATACCCACAGCTCAAGTTAAACAGGACAATACTCAGCTTTCTTGCTTGAGTTCTCATGGTACACAAGTGTCTCTTCAAGCCACTGTTCTTTTTAAGTGCCCTTTTCAAGTATATTTAGTGCCCTTTTTTTCACATTTTTGTGCTTTTTGTTGGTGATTTCACTGTTTAAAATGGCCCAAGAATAGTGCTGAAGTACTATCTAGTGTTACTAAGCACAAGTAGGCTATAATGTCTTACGGAGAAAATGTGTGTGTTAGATAACCTTCATTCCAGCAGGAGTTAAAGTGCTGTTGACTGTTAGGTCAATATTAATGAATCAACAATATATATTAAAGGTTTTTTAAAACAGAAACAAACATAAAACAAGGTTAGGTATTGACTGGTTGATGAAAATGTCGTGATCACAGGCTCACAGGCACCAAACCCTGGGGCACTGATTCAATATTTGTTAATTCAGTGTTCCCAAGTATGCCTAGATAACTGCTGTGAATAAGGAGCATCTACTGTATTCTGATTTGTTAAAGTAGTTGAGGCCCCACTTTTCTGTCTGGGTACTAGTTGGGGGAGATAAGCCAGTGAGACATAAACTCATTGTGACAGGCATGGGAAACAGAAACTAGCGAGATCTTGATCCTGCTCTGACAAAATTTCTTTGGAAGGCAGTAGGCAAAGTCTCTAGAAGGTCTGAGCTCCTTTCACAAATTAGGTTCTTATAGAGGGTATTACCCATCCGTCAGAATGCACTGTTCTCTAGCTCTTTCAGGACTGAGAAGATGGATATCCAGGACACTCAACCACGGTCCAGGGAGCCATCCACACCCCAGTTAATCTATGCCAAGGGATAGAATACCCTCTTACTGAGGGTTGGCTCTGAGGCAAGTATTGGGAACATGGGCCTGAAAAAGTATTCATTCTTAGATTTTCCTATTTGGGGCATGCACCTACTAAATGACTTTTTTTGTTTGTTTTGTAAGTGCCCAGTGTTAAAGGGTATCAATTTACTTTAACTAGGCAAGTAAACTAGAGTGAATTGGAAATACTGATGGTAAATCAATAGTCAGCCTTTAGAAGCTGCTCTGTGAAACTCCAAAGTAACCGTTCACAAAGTCCCACTTGAGAGTTCTCTCAGCTTCTGACCATCACCTCTGGCCTGGCATCTCTCCAGATTTCTCTTGGAGCAATAGTTCTATCAGTCTTTAAACATGGCCATTCAAACCCAGCCTATGGATCTGACTGGCAACAGATACCATTGGCTTCATTCTCAGCTCCTTACCCTTCAAATGCAACACACACACATACACACACACACAAAAGCATATCAATTGGTGCAAATAAATACTGGGAGAGGCATTTTCTGCATTATTACTTTTGGAGTTCAGCTCCATGAGCCCAACATGTATGTAGCATGAAAAAAAGGGAAATGAAGAGACAAAGTGTCCTGCTGATTAACAATAATAGTAATCACACAGTTCTACAATGTGCCAAGCAAAAAGTGCTTTACCTATATTAACTCATTTAATTCTCACAACTACATGAGGTAGTGATTCTATAGTCCTCATTTAAGACATACAGAAATTGAAGGATGGAAAGTTAAGTAACTTGCCCCAGGTTGCACATTTAGTAAGTGAAAGAAGAGGGATTTGAACTTGGGCAGTCCAACTCTGGATTTTGTGGTCTTAACCACAATACAGTACTGCCTCTCAAAGTCTCTATAAAGTCCTTTAAATGAGACACCATTTTTCCCTACCAGTTCTCAGCATGATGTGATTATATCATTGGGTCACAAAGAAAAGGATCTAAATGAGAACTCTCAAGGGCTTGGATAATTCCTACAACATCAAACTCCCTTGGAATTTTTCAAGGATTAGTGATGTCCAGTGAGATGTTATTGCCATGGGCAAGATTATTGTTATAGTTAGCTGGTAATTCTGCTACTTTCTTTCTAGAAAAACACAAACTAATCATAGGACCAACAGATCTTTCCCACATCAATAATTCGGTTCTGACTCCAGGGCACAGAGGTTTTAGTTGAAAAATATGGTTTGGGTTTCATGTGGTTAGAGAAATGGTAACTTTTCTTGATTTGCTGACTGCTAGAACAGGAGATGAGAAAATGCTACAGTGAATCTGAGATGATGTGCTCAGAGGAGACAGTTCAGTGTTTATGACTAAAGATGACAGAAAACTGAGGAAATAGGAAAGCATGTAAACAATGACAAGTAACTCTGCTTTTGCTATATTGAAACTGCCAACAAAGAAATCTGTTAGCTTGGTAGCTCTGTGCTTGTCAGTTAAGGATTTATCAAGTTCTTCTTGGGAAGATGCTCACTGGTAAATATTGTACAAAGACAAACACATTATATAACTGCAATAAAATGTGTCAAGGAGACTTCCAGCCATTGCTAACCTCATCTGAGTAAAACAGTTCATTAACATCCAGAGAAACATTCAGATCTAATGCTCCAGTCATTTTAAATCTTTCAAAAGTGAGAAGATTCAATAAAAATAACCCAAAATACAGTATGTTTCCTACTATTTTGATAAATCAGTAGGAGACTGAATGACCTAGGGAATTGGGCTTAGGGCTCAGAAGCATGACTCTAATCAATTTTTAAATCTATCATAAATTACAATTTTACATACAATGCTGCTCAGGGAAAAAGAAATTCTGGCTAAAATAGATATAAATTAGTTTTAATGGAAAATTCTTCTGCAAAAGAAAAATATTGCAAATCCATTTCTAGTCTTAAACCTATAAAAATGATTACTATGTTGTAGTGGTTTCCAAAATAATGTGCTTCAACTATGCTCAGCCACTGGTTTACATAATTTACTATTAAGCAAAATCTCAAATGTAATCAAGTATCACAATACTTAAGGCACAATTTAAGATGACACACTCTCAATCTGAAAAAAGCTAAATGTTTAGATACCTTTTTCTAAAGTAAGTATATTACCCTTCACAATAATTATCAAAACAGCATTTTTTTCTTTTTCATTCCTATCAATAATCTTTCTTAGTTCTTTGCACTTAAATTGACTATTTTCTATCCAAAGTATTTTACTATCTCCACTAGTTCACTTCTTTATTCTTCTACATGAATAGAAATGAAGCATTTGTATCATACAATGTAATTAAATTTAGCTTATGTGCCTGAACTTCAAGAATAATTTATTTTCACATTTCTTCATTTGTGGTATTTCTAAATTTATTTGAAGTGCTGTTACTGTACAGAAAAAGTTTTCCACCATTTAATGAAAAATACTTCAGTTATTTCAACAAGATTCTACAAAACCTATTTAAAGTTACATAGACAAGAGACAGTCAAAACCTCCTAATAAAATTCCTTCATAAAAGTCAGTGTGTGACCAAGTGGAAATGAGATATACATGAGAATCATTTTGTGCAAAATTGAACTACAGATTCATTATTATTCTCATCACCTCCTTAAATTAAGAAAAACTAGTAGACCCATAACACTAATAAATTCATAACTTTGAAATTACTTATCTAATACATATTTTTATTATTTAACATGAGGAATCGAAAGGCCCAGAAAAGAAAAATAACTTCCTATATAAGCAAAATTGTGACCAAACACAGTCTTCTGCCTAAAGTCCTTTCAACTACATCATCATGGAACACAACATTATATGTGACACATATATAATAAATATAATAAGGAATTGTAGCTGCATATCAAGATAGCCTTCTATGAATTCCTGCTCTTCCCTAGAAATTATAACAATAACTAAACACAAAGGATACCTCCTATTAAAATATACTTACCACAGTATTATAGGAATAAATATTCATTAACATTAAAATTAAAAATAGCAAACATTAAGTCAGTAAATGACATACAGGCACTAAGGTCCCTCATGTCATTTGAAATTCCCCATCTTTGGATTGTCTCCCAACTGAGGCAAAATGACCAGAGGGGCAGACACCTTCTTGGCCTCCCTTCCACACTGGCCTGAGGTGTCACTAGCTCTTTCCTGGGGCACTGCTGGCTCTCTCACCTTTCCTAGGGCTTCAGTTGTAGGAATCATCTTTAACTTTCAGAGAATGTGCACCCACCTGCATCATGGCACATTCCCATTTAAGTTCTTGACTCCCCACTCTGTCCCAAAACCTTACAAAAGAAAATTTCTTTGCATGATACCCCACTGTGGTCATTCTGTAATAACCATATATTTTCCTAATTTTAATAAATATGTTAATGTTTCATGCACTTCTATTGCCATGACTGGATAGTCTGTTTGTTTCTTTCAACAAATTGAGAGACGATCAGAAAGTAATTTAGTAAATAGACATGATAGCATATTCAAAATTCACCTGTGACTGAAGGCAAGGGAGGGGGGCGTATAAGGAATAATAATCACTTGAGAACTCATAGGAAAAATACAATGTTTAAAAGCAAATAAAAGTGCTCCTTAATCAGAAGAATTTGTTCACAAATGGAAAAGACACATATTCTCAAAGACATCAACGACAAGTTTTTAAGGCTAAGAACTTTTGAGCACCTCAAGAAATAGGCAACCATCATTTGGAGTCACTCAAAAGGTTGTTTGACTATAGATCAAGAGAGAAATGTTTGTTCATAAACCATTGAGGTTAGCTATTAAAATGTCATTGACAAAGAATATAGTGGTTTCAATTTTTAACCTAAATCAATTTGGCTAACATAGTGGGATTATAAAATAAACATCTAATACCACAATATGTGAAAAAAAGATCTAATCCTTTCCATGAACCACACTCTGAGTAACAGAGAAATTTAAACTTTCCAATTAATATTATCTCAGTCACTGAGGGTTTAACTGGTATCCTTTAAGTATACAACAGTTCATTTCAAGTAAATATGTTCCATGGATTCTCCTTGTACTTTTCAAAGGTCTCCAGAACAAAATCTCCCATCCCTCTTGCTCTTCTACAGTGTGACCTTGCCACCCTTCATCAAGAAATGGGGTCTAAGTTCCTTCCCTATAGGTTAGTTTGTTATTGCTCCAAACAATAGCAAAAGTGTAGCAAAAGTGACACTATGTGACTTCCAAAATGAGATCACAAAACACAATGTAGCTTCTATCTTGACCACTAGATACCTGGTTTTAGAGCCCTAGGCTACCATGCATGTAAGGATCCAATTACTCTAAGGCTTCCGTGTTTTGAAAACCAGGCCACACGCGGAGGTTCTCTGGTTGGAAGCCCCTAACAGTGAATGTTCCCAGATAAGGCTTCACACATCATGTGTTAGAAAAAAATCATCCTTACTGTGCCATGTCCCAACTTCGGATTACAAAATAAAATCCCTGAGCATAAAAGAATGGTTGTTTACACTAACAAGTGTTTGAGTGGTTTACTATGTAGCAATAGTAACTGAAATATTCCCTCTCTCTTGGTCACTATTATCCATCCCTATATAGTGTCTGGGAATACCAGGGACTCATGGTATTATGGCAGAAAGCATTCTCACATCTCTGAAGTATCCTCTGGATCCTTTCTAGTCTCTATTGTGATACTACTGGTCTGATCTAATTCCTGAACTGGTACCTACTATTGTGTAATGTGTGATGAGTCTAAGCACCATGATGGCATCTGCCATGAGAGTATGTGGCCTTAGATCTGTGACTCTGGTCATGAGTTCCTCACACAGAGACCTCTTTGTCTCAACTTTGGGCCTCTGGTGGTCCACTGATATTATCAGTCCCTCCACATCCTCTCCCCAGAGGATAAGGAAATTTCTTAATCCCTCTACCCTCTGGGCATACCTGTGGAGTCAAGGATGCTACCTCATGCCATCTCCTAGCAAACTCCCTTCATCATATTTGTGCTTGCATCCTTGCCATATTGGAAGGGCCAAATATGAGATTATTTCTGAGTTTTAAATTCTTAAATTTAAATTCTCCCCTGAGCTTGCTTCCACTAGACCCTGTGATATGGTCTGATTCTTCCACACATGTCTCAATGCTTCTATCACATACACTGAGCTCTATTCCCTAGAAGAGGAAAATGAAGGCATGTAAATATGACCTCCTTGCCACATCTCTTTCTCTCTTCTTTCCCAAATCCCCATGGTTCAGCAAAAGAGGATATCCCACTTGGTTTCTCCCTAGCAAAGACTTCTTCTCAATTAGATCTTCCTCCTTCCCAGGAGACATTAAACCTCAGTTCCCAGCCTCAATAACAGAAGAGGTATCTTCTCTACACTAACGAATAAATAGTATAATCTGAGCTATCAACATGGTTCTTCATATGAAAATTACTGGCAAAAATCCATATTGGTTTAATACCATGACAACATCATTCCTGTTGACTATTACAATCTTTAAATGGGAAACTGAACTTAAAGGTGACTACTTTACCATTCACTTGTTTATCATAAGTTTCTTCACTTAGTAGAAATATAGTATGTCTGCAATGTATTGCGATCATATTTTTTTAAGTGGCAGGTATTCTGAGTCCAAAGACTAGTTCTTTGGATATGATCAGAGTCTAATAGTGAAAACATCCCTCATGGTATTAAAAAATACATACACAGCAATTAAAAATGAAAATAATTTATAATATAGATTCAAAATCATTATCTTCCTCTGTCTTTATGTTACTCAGGTCAATCCCCAAAACCGCCAGGTAAGATTTATTAAGACAATGAATATTTGCTTATCTCTTTGGCTTTCTTATTCATCATCTATCATCCATTTTTAAAGTTATTAAATAATTCATACTTTTGAATCAGTTGTCTCTGATGAACATTAAAAGCCATAGAAAAATCCCCTCTCTCCATTACCAAGTCATACGCAAGGCAATAGACTATAATGCCAATCTAGAATTGAGTAAGAGTCAGTGTATATAGTGAAATCTCTATAAGGGACTCTGGGAATTAAAGTGTGTATGTCTGACTATACTCTGGTCTACGTGTGGTCAATACATTGACTAATTTTCTGTAGTTTAAAGACAAGAGCCAATTACTATACAAAATAATGATGATATGTTTATTGAAATTTAACCTTAAAACTTGTCTTCCAATGAGAATTTTTAATTATGTAAATATCTGTAAAATGTGCATCTGAATAAAATAAACAAATATGGAATGATGTTTCATTACTGATTTCATTTAATCTATACCATCATGTCATGTTTACAAGACCCGAGAGGGAAAAGAATTTTAAATCCACCTATGTCTTTTCAGTCACTAGAAGACAGGAGCTCCATCATGCTCATAGTTGCATTTCCAGCACTAGCATCTGGCACACAAGCATTTTGAATAAATGAATTAGCCAAGTTCAACCCTTTCATATTACAGTTGAGGAAAGTGAGACCCAGACAGGTCATATATCTTCTCTCCTCTTTTTGTGAGAATGAAGAAGCTGCTAAAATGACTCCATACTCAATATGAATTTTACACTAATGTTTCTTATATATGTCTATGGTTTATCAGCTGCATATATATTTTTAGTATTTGCTCTAGTAATTTAGTTCAAAATCTACAAGTTCACTCAATGACGTTTAGGTTCTTTTGCTTATATTCGTTATTGTGCCTTCTGACTAAGAGAGTTGACAATAAAACAGAAAAGAGAGAACAAGAAGAAATAATGCATGTAAAATATCCAGTCACTCCTGGACTTATGATTTCACTGCACTCTAAACTAAAACTTTTCTTTGGAACTAAAGGTATAAGAAACACTCAAGTAAAATAAGACAATTTCAGTAATTCTGCATAGCACACCCTTTTGATGTAAACCAAAATCTTAAAAATTTCACGATATTGAAAATAAGGTCTGGGCAATGGTTACATGGGCGCATATACATGTCAGAATCCATCAAGCTGTCCACTAAGATTGGTGCAGCTTATTGTATGGACCTCAATATAAAAAATTTAAAAATAAATAAAGGAAAGGAAATTTTTTTAACACTAAAAAAAAGAAAATTAGTTGAGCAAAACTCTGTTATTTTAATTTATACCACCTACTATTTATTATTTAGAATTTGCTTATTGTGTATTAAATAGAAACATATGTTAAAGAAGAAATACATTTTAATGTTGATTATTCCTAGACACCTTTTCCATATCTTGAAATTCTCACTTAAATTCAATAATATTTATTATGTGCCAGTCAGAATTGCCTACCCTCACTGGAATTTACAATCAAAAGGGACAAAGGCACATGGAAAAAAATTAGAAGATAAGTGAAAAGTACCAGAGTAGATCAATATATACAATCTTTTCAGAAAAAATATTAGAAGTGATTAATTGTGCCTGGGAAACCTCAGAAGTCTTTGTAGACGTGGTGATTTTGAGACAGGCTTTAAAGAATATGAGCAAGTATCAGATGAAGCGAAGTGGAAAGAAGAAATAAAACACAAGGCCTAAAGAAAAGCATTCTCAATTATACAGACAACTGAAACAGCCAGCAGTATAATAAACATCCACGGATTTTGTGTGACTAGAACAGAAGATGTAAGGGGAGTTTTACTAGTATGATCCTTAGAAGTTAGGGGTCAGATTATAAAGAACTTTTTGCACCATGACAATGAGTTTTAACTACATGTTATAGGTAGTGGAAAGTAATTTCTAAGCAGGAGAGTAATATAACTTGGTTTATAGATTAGAAAAAGAATCAATTGGAATAATGAGAGTGAAGACAGAAAGACTGTATCAAGGCTATTTAAATAGGCCAAAACAGATGACAAGAACAAATAGAAGGAGGGGATTGGATTAAAGATGGCAGCGTGAGAGGTGAGACACAGGCTTCCTCCTAAAGCTGCATATAATACAAAAATATAATTAATACAACTAATTCTGAAAGAGCAACAGGAAAGAGGACTGCGCCAGACTGCATATACATGGAGAAAAGAGCAGACCTCATGGAACAAGGTAATATACGAAAGCTGTGCCTGGCAGGACCCAAGCCCTTCCCCCACCAAAGCTCACTGACAGAGGGAAGAGACACAGAGCAGGGAGGGAGTGGAGGCCTGGAACTTCTGAATGCCAAACTCCAGAGATCTTCTCTGGGAGCACAAACCTACATTTCATGGTGGTTGCATGATACTCTCATGATTACAGGGTTGGAAAGCTAAGACAGGCAGAATTCCTGGAGACACTGAGATTCCAGCCACTTGTAGAAAGCAGGGATCCATATTCGGCTGCTCTGGGACAAAAGAAAGGCAGGAAGTCTGAGGGACGTCCTAACAAGGAAGCCCTTCGCAACAGGGCTGCTAAATGGGCAAGGATGGCACAGAGCTTAATATTCAAGAGAGAGGACAGGTAGACAAAATTGTCCAGGAGCACTGTGTCCAGCAGGTTGGGAGCTTTGCCATAAAGACTCCAATATTTAAGGAGGAAAAAGAAATCCTCCTTAGACGATCTTCAGGTGCTCCAGCTCCCTGGCTGGCTACAGAGCTCCAAGAACCCCATCTGTGATAGGCAGCCTACTGCGTCTTTCTCCTGGCCAGCCCGACCTGGCTCACAAACCGGCAAACCCTACCCTGGTGTTAGGCCAGCCAGAAGAAAGATCTGTCTACAGCAACTACAAACTCAAAGCACAGAGGCTTATTTTTTTTTTTTGAGATTCATATTTTATTTACAAGTAAATGAAGACTGTCCTCTTGTAAACTCTAACTGGGGATGACAAGAGCAATCTAAAGAAGCAGCTGCTGGCTCCATAGGGACGTGAGAAAGGAGTCCATGCCACTGTCCCTTTAAAAAATGATTTTGTTATTAAAAAGGAAAAAAAAGCCATGTGATTTCTTCATGATGCCTCTGTGAAAGAATTCAAAATAAAAATGACTTCAGAACCGTATAGTCTCTAGCCAAATGTGTGAGGGAACCAGGCTGTCACTTTCATTCTCTGACAGCCCCGGCTCCCCAAGAGCACCTGCCTCTGAGCCAAAGACTTTATACTCATCAAGAGTATCTGCCCAAGGAATGGACAGGCCGTGGTTCTTGAGGGCCTGGACGTTCAGCTTCTCGGCTTCCAGCTTGGTCTGCTGTTCCACCCTTTGTTCTTCCAGGATTTCTTGAATAGACACTTGCTGGAGCGGTGTGTCACTCTCCTTTTCCAGGTCTATTTCTCCTAGAAGGACCACATTTTCTCCTCTGACCACAAAAATACCTCAAGTAATATACTGTGTGCTGGGCCCACTGGTTCAGGCAGTGGAGGCAGGCATAGCAGCCGGGAAGCAGGAAAGAGCTCTTTCCTCCCCCCAGGCATCAATACCACTCCACTGTGACCCCTGATATTGGTTCAGGGGCAGAGCAGCTCCAGAGAGTAGAGCTTCGGAGCACTAGAGGGCGCCATACACAAAATGAAATGCCAAAGGAACCTGGTTCAGAGGAAAATTATAAATACAACTCCTGAGAAAGACTTAAATGATGTCGACCTCATGACTCTTCCTGAAATGGAGTTCAAAATAAAAATCATTAAAATGCTCATAAAGGTATGGAAAGATATTCAAGAACTCAGGAATGAACTCTGGTTGGAGATCCAATCGTTGAAGAGCACAATGGAGGGTATTCAAAGCAGATTGGATACAGTGCAGGAGACGATAAATGAAAAAGAAACTGGAGAAGAGGAATACAAAGAAGCTGAGGCACAGAGAGAAAAAAAGAATCTCTAAGAATGAAAGAATATTGAGAGAACTGTGTAACCAATTCAAATGGAACAACATTCGCATTATAGGGGTACCAGAAGAAGAGAGAGAAAAAGGGATAGAAAGTGTCTTTGAGGAGGTGATTGCTGAAAACTTCCCCAATCTGGGGAAGGAGATAGTCTCTCAAGCCATGGAGGTGCACAGATCTCATAACACAGGGGACCCAGAGAAGACAACAAGAAGATATATAGTAATTAAAATGGCAAAGGTCAAGGATAAGGACAGACTATTAAAAGCAGCCAGAGAGAGAAATAAGATCACATACAAAGGAAAGCCCATCAGGCTATGATCAGACTTCTCAGCAGAAATCTTACAGGCCAGAAGGGAGTGGCATGATGTATTTAATGCAATGAAACAGAAGGGCTTTGAACCAAGAATACTTCATCTGGCAAGATTATCATTTAAATTTGAAGGAGGAATTAAACAATTTCCAGATAAGGAAAAGCTGAGAGAATTTACCTCCCACAAACCATCTCTGCAGTGTATTTTGGAGGGACTGCTATAAATTGAAGTGTTCCTATGGTTTAATAGCTGTAACCAAGAGGTAATAAAACCACAGTAAAGAAAGTAGAACACCTAATTACTAAGCAAATGCAAAATAAAATTAACTATCACCAAAATCAATCAAGGGATAGACAAAGAGTACAGAATGATACCTAATATATAAAGAATAGACTAGGAAGAAATAAAACATTTAGACTGTGATTGTAATAGCATATAAAGTGAGTTAAGTTAGACTCTTAGTAAGGAAGTTAACCTTGAACCTTTGATAACCATGAATCTAAAACCTGCAATGCCAATAAGTACATACCTATGCATAATCACCCTAAATGTAAATGTACTGAATGCACCAATCAAAGACCAGTGTCATTGAATGGATAAAAAAACAAGACCCATCTATATGCTGCCTACAAGAGACTCACTTTAAACCCAAAGACATACACAGAATAAAAGTGAAGGGATGAAAAAATATATTTCATGAAACGAATAGGGAGAAAAAAGCAGGAGTTGCACTACTTATTTCAGACAAAATAGACATCAAAACAAAGAAAGTCACAAGAGACACAGAAGGACATTACATAATGATAAAAGGGTCAATCCAACAAGAAGATATAACTATTATAAATATCTATGCACCCAACACAGGAGTACCTACATGTGTAAAACAAATACTAACAGATTTAAAAGGAGAAATAGAATGCAATGCATTCATTCTAAGAGACTTCCACACTCCACTCACTCTGAAGGACAGATCAATCAGATAGAAAATAAGTAAGGAGACAGAGGCACTGAACAACATAATAGACAGATGGACCTAACAGACATCTACAGAATTCTACACCCAAAAGCAGCAGAATACACATTCTTCTCAAGTGCACATGGAACATTTTGGAGAATAGATCATATACTAGGCCACAAAAAGAGCCTTCGTAAATTCAAAAAGATTGAAATTGTACCAACCAGTTTCTCAGACCACAAAGGTATGAAACTAGAACTAAATTACTCAAAGAAGAGGAAAGAGCCCACAAACACATGGAAGCTTCACAACATGCTCCTAAATAATCAATGGATCAATGACCAAAAAAAACCAGAGCAAGCAATATATGGAGACAAATGACAACAATACAACACCGAAAAATCTGTGGAACACAGCAAAGGAAGTGCTAAAAAGAAAGTATATTGCAATACAGGCGTACCTCAGGAAAGAAGAACAATCCCTTATGAGCAGTGTAACCTCACAATTAATGAAACCAGAAAAAGAAGAAATAATGAGGCCCAAAGTCAGAAGGTGGGACATAATAAATATTAGAACATAAATAAATAAAATTGAGAAGAATACAACAATAGAAGGAATCAACGAAAGCAAGAGCTGGTTCCCTGAGAAAATAAAGAAAATAGATAAAGCTTTAGCCAGACTTACCAAGAAAAAAAGAGACTCTACTCACATAAACAGAATCAGAAATGAGAAAGGAAAAATCACTACAGATACCACAGAAACACAAATAATTGTGACAGAATACTACGAAAACTTACATGCTAAGAAACTAGATAAGCTAGAAGAAATGGACACCTTTCTACAAAAATACAACCTTCCAAAGCTGACCCAGAAAGAAACAGAAAATCTGAACAAACCAATTATAATCAATGAAATTGAACTGGTAATCAAAAACCTACCTAAGAACAAAACTCATGTACCAGATGGCTTCACTGCTGAATTTTATCAAACATTTAGTGAAGACCTACTCCCCATCCTCCTAAAAGTTTTCCAAAGAGTGACGAAGAGGGAATACTTCCAAACTCATCCTATGAGGCCAGCATCACTCCGATACCAAAACTAGGCAAAGACTCCACAAAAAAAGAAAATTACAGACCAATATCCATGATGAACATAGATGCAAAAATACTCAACAAACTACTAGCAAACCGAATTCAAAACTACATCAAAAAGATCATACACCATGATCAAGTGGGATTCATCCGAGGGATGCAAGGATGGTACAACATTCGAAAATCCATCATCATTCACCGCATCAACAAAAAGAAGGACAAAAACCACAGGATCATCTCCATAGAGGCTGACAAAGCATTTGACAAAATTCAACATCCATTCATGATAAAAACTCTCAACAAAATGGATATAGAGGGCAAGTACCTCAACATAATAAAGGCCATATATGACAAACACACAGCCAACATTATACTTAACAGCGAGAAGCTGAAAGCTTTTCCTTTAAGATTGGGAACAAGACGAGGATGCCCACTTTCCGCATATCTATTCAACATAGTACTGGAGATGCTAGCCACAGCAATCAGACAACACAAAGAAATAAAAGGCATCCAGATTGCCAAGGAAGAAGTTAAACTGTCCGTTTGCTGATGATATGATATTGTACATAAAAAAACCTGAAGAATCCACTCCAAAACTACTAGACGTAATATCTGAATTCAGCAAAGTTGCAGGATACAAAATTAATACGCAGAAATCTGTGGCATTCCTATATACTAACAATGAACTAGCAGAGAGAGAAATCAGGAAAATAATTCCATTCACAGTTATATCAAAAATAACAAACTACCTAGGAATAAACCTAACCAAGGAAGTGAAAGACCTATACTCTGAAAACTACAAGACCCTCTTGAGAGAAATTAAAGAAGATACCAATAAATGGAAACACAGCCCATGCGCATGGACAGGAAGAATTAATATTGTCAAAATGGCCATCCTGCCTAAAGCAATCTACAGATTCAATGCAATTTCTATCAAAATACCAACAGCATTCTTCAATGAACTAAAGAAAATCATTCTAAAATTCATATGTAACCACAAAAGACCCCAAACAGACAAAGCAATCCTGAGAAGGAAAAATAAAGTTGGGGGGATTATACTCCCCATCTTCAAGCTCTACTACAAAGCCACAGTAATCAAGACAACTTGGTACTGGCACAAGAACAAACCCATAGACCAATGGAACAGTCTAGAGAGCCCTGATATAAACCCAACCATATATGGTCAATTAATATAAAGGAGGCATGGACATACAATGGCGAAATGACAGCCTCTTCAACAGCTGGTGTTGGCAAAAGTGGACAGCTACATGCAAGAGAATGAAACTGGATTATTGTTTAACCCCATACACAAAAGTGAACTCGAAATGGATCAAGGACCTGAATGTAAGTCATGAAACCATAAAACTCTGGGAAGACAACATAGGCAAAAATCTCCTGAATATAAGCATGAGCAACTTCTTCCTGAATGCATCTCCTCAATGAAGGGAAACAAAAGCAAGAATGAACTCATGGGACTACATCAAACTAAAATGTTTCTGTATGGCAAAGGACACCATCAACAGAACAAAAAGGTATCCTACAGTATGGGAGAATATATTTGTAAATGACGTATCCGACAAGGGTTTAACATTCTAAGTATATAAAGAACTTACATGCCTCAACACCCAAAAAGCAAATAACCCAATTAAAAAATGGGCAAAGGATATGAAGAGACAGTTCTCCAAGGAAGAAATTCAGATAGCCAGTAGACACATGAAAAGATGCTCCACATCACTGATCATCAGGGAAATGCAGACTAAAACCACAATGAGATATCACCTCACACCAGTATGGATGGCTAGCATCCAAAAGACTAAGAACAACCAATGCTGGCGAGGATGCAGAGAAAGGGGAACCCTCCTACACTGTTGATGGGAATGTAAGCTAGTTCAACCATTGTGGAAAGCAATATGGAGGTTCCTCAAAAAATTAAAATTGAAATATCATTTGACCCAGGAATCCCACTCCTTGGAATTTACCCAAAGAACACAACTTCTCAGATTCAAAAAGACATATGCACCCCTATGTTTATTGCAGCACTTTTTACAATAGTCAAGATATCGAAGCAACCTAAGTGTCCAACAGTAGATGAACGGATAAAGAAGAGGTGGTACATATATACAATGGAATACTATTCAGCCATAAGAAACAAATCCTAACATTTGCAACAACATGGATGGAGCTGGAGGATATTATGCTCAGTGAAACAGTCCAGGCAGAGAAAGACAAGTGCCAAATGATTTCCCTCATTTGTGGAGTATAACAACGAAGCAAAACTGAAGGAACAAAATAGCAGCATACTCACAGACTCCAAGAAGGGAGGGGTGTGGGAGGGTGGGTGGGGAGGGAGGGAGAAGGGGATTGTGGGGTATTATGTTTAGTAAACATGGTATGGGGGATCAAGGGGAAAACAGTGTAGCACAGAGAAGGCAAATATTGAATCTGTGGCATCTTACTACACTGATGGACAGTGACTGGATTGGGGTATGGGTGGGGACTTGATATATGGGTAAATGTAGAAACCACATTGTTTTTTCATGTGAAACCCTCATAAGAGTGTATATCAATAATACTCTAATAAAAAAAAAGAAGAAATAGAAGGAAAAAATGGAAATAATGGAATATATTCTGGATATCTTTCTAAAGCACTTGATGATTAATTAAATATGGGCCACAAAGGAAAGAGATGAATCAAAATTTCCTGGCTGGGCAACTGAATGGATGCTGACAGCTTTAGTCAAATAGATAGACAAACAGTAAAAAGAAAGAATCTGGAAGCCATTGCATTTAAAATACAGCAGCAAATATGTGAAATTTGAAATTGAAAACCTCAACAATTGGAGGGGCTCAAGATGGCAGTGTGTGTAGAGCAGCAGTAATCTCCTCCCAAAATCACATATATTTTTGAAAATACAACAAATACAACTATTCCTAAAAGAGAGACCAGAAGATACAGTACAACAACAAGGCTACATCTACATCTGTGAGAACTCATCATCTCATGAAAAGGGTAAGATACAAAGCCATGACCCGGCAGGACTCCAGCACTCCCCGCACACCACCTCACCCGTGGGAGGAAAAGAATCAGAGTGGGGAGGGAGTGGAAGCACACGATTACTAAATAAGTACCCAAACTAATCTGCACCAGGAGCACAGACACACATTACATGGTGTACTGGATATTAGAGAAATGGAAAAGTCAAATCCAAGACAGAGACTGTGAGCAGGTCCCCACAGCCGGCTACCCTGGGACAAAAGAAAAGCGGGCACTTTTTAAAAGTCTTAAAGGGACAAGGGCTTAACAGCTGGACAAAATCGTCCAGGAACACTCAGCCCAGTACGTTGGAAATCTTGAGGAACTTCAGGTGCCCTAACCCCCTGGGGGGTAACCCAGCCCTGAAGCCCCTCATGGCAATAAGCCATCTGCCATTCATTACCCCTGGCTGGCACTGTAAGCAAAATGGCTGACCCGCCACAGCTGCAGAGCAGCCAGAGAAAAGCCATGCCCACAGCAACCACAGAGTCTTCTCCCAGCGCAAAGCTAACTGGGCAGACCCAGAGGGGCTGCCGCAGGTGCACAGCTGCCCAGCAAAGAGAGAAGAAGCCAGAACAAGGTCTGGAAGGCAGGAAGGGGCGCTGTTCTCACAGGAGAACACACCTGGTGCATCTGCGTCCCCCCACAATGCCCTAGGCTATCCCGTGCCCACACCAGCTCAGGAGAGTATCCCAGAGACGGCTCCCAGTGCATGGGTAACTGTCACAGGCAGCGGAAGCCAGAGTAAGGTCCGGAAGGCACGAACGGGTGCTGTTCTCGCAGGAGAACACACCAGATGCGTCTGAAACCCCCCACAATGCCCTGGGCTATCCCAAGGGCTGCCCCACCCACGGCAGCTCAGAAGATTATCCCAGAGACCGCTCCCTGTGTGCGGGTAACAGATGCAGGCAGCGGAGAAGGGCAAGGCGACCAGCAAGCCGGAAGGGACTTTATTCTCCCAGGTGACACAAATGCCCAGCCAGTGACCACTTCTATCTCCATGAAAAGGCAGAAGAATTGGTCCAGTCAAAAATGACACAGACAACCCCAGAGAAAGGACCTGGTGAGACAGATATAACCAATCTCCCTGAAAAAGAATTCAAAATAAAAGTCATAACCATGTTGATAGACCTGCAGAGAAATATGCAAGAGCTAAGGGATGAAGTCCACAGGAAGATAACAGGAATGAAATAATCAACAGAAGGTCTTAAGGGCAGACTAGATGAGGTACAAGAATCTATTAATGGAATAGAAATCAGAAAACAGGAATAGAGAGAAGCTGAGGCAGAGAGAGACAAAAGGATCTCTAGAAAAGAAAGAATATTAAGAGAACTGTGTGACCAATCCAAACGGAACAATATTTTCATTATAAGGGTACCAGGAGAAAAAGAGAGAGAAAAAAGAGACAGAAAGTGTCTTTGAAGAAATAATTGCTAAAAACTTCCCCAAATTGGGAAAGGAAATAGTCTCTAAGACCATGGAGTCCACAGACCTCCCAACACAAGGGACCCAAGGACGACAACACCAAGACAGATAATAATTATAATGGCAAATGTCAAAGACAAGGACAGAGTATGAAAGGCAGCCAGAGAGAGAAAAAAGATCACCTACAAAGAAAAACCCATCAGGCTATCATCAGACTCCTAAACAGACACCTTACAGGCCAGAAGAGAATGGCATGATATATTTAATGTAATGAAACAGAAGTGCCTTGAACCAAGAATACTGTATCCAGTGCAATTATCATTTAAATTTGAATGAGGGATTAAACAATTTCCAGACAAGCAAAAGTTGAGGGAATTTGCCTCCCATAAACCACCTCTACAGGATATTTTAAAGGGACTGCTGTAGGTGGAAGCACTCCTAAGGCTAAATAGATGTCACCAGAGAAAATAATATCACAGCAAAGAACATAGACCAACCAAATACTAACTAAAGGAAAAAAACAAAATCAACTATCCACAAAAGCAGTCAAAGGAAACACAAAAGAGTACAGAATAAAACAATTAACATACAAAGAATGGAGGAGGAAGAATAAGAATGGAGAAAAATAAAGAATCATCATACTGTGTTTATAATAGCATAATAAGAGACTTAAGTTAGATGGTTAGATAGTAAAGAAGCTACCCTTGAACCTTTGGTAACCATGAATCCAAAGGCTGCAATGGCAATAAACACATACCTATCGATAATCACCCTAAATGTAAATGGACAGAATGCACCAATCAAAAGACAAAGAATAATAAAATGGATAAAAAAGCAAGACCCATCTATATGCTGCTTAGAAGAGACTCACTTCAAACCCAAAGACATACACAGAATAAAAGTGAACAAAAGGTATTTTATGCAAACAATAGGGAGAAAAAAGCTGGTGTTCAGTACTTGTATCAGACAAAATAGACTTCAAAACAAACAAATACAAATAGATAAAGAAGGACATTACATAATGATAAAGGGGGCCGTCCAACAAGTGGATATAACCATTATAAATATATATGCACCCAACACAGGAGCACCGAAATATCTGAAACAAATACTAACACAATTAAAGGAGGAAATAGAATGCAATGCATTCATTGTAGGAGACTTCAACATACCATTCACTCCAAAGGACATACCTACCAGACAGAAAATAAGTAAGAACACAGAGGCACTGAACAACACACTAGAACAGATGGACCTAACAGACATCTACAGAACTCTACACCGAAAAGCAGCAGGACACACATTCCTCTCAAGTGCACATGGAACATTTTTTAGAATAGACCACATACTAGGCCACAAAAAGAGCCTCAGTAAATTCAAAAGTATTGAAATTCTACCAACCAACTTCTCAGATCACCAAGGTATAAAACTAGAAATAAATTGTAAAAGAAAAAAAAAGGCTCACAAACACATGGAAGCTTAACAACATGCTCCTAAATAATCAATGGATCAATGACCAAATTAAAACAGATCAAGAAATATATGGGGACAAATGATAACAACAGCACAAAGTACCAACTTCTCTGGGATGCAGCAAAGGCAGTTCTGAGAGGACAGTATATAGCAATCCAGGCCTATTGAAAGAAGAACAATACCAAATGAGTAGTCTAATGTCACAATTATTGAAACTGGAAAAAGAAGAACAAATGAGGCCCAAAGTCAGCAGAATGAGGGACATAATAAATATCAGAGAAGAAATAAATAAAATGGAGAAGAATAAAACAATAGAAAAAATTCAATGAAACCAAGAGCTGATTCTTTGAGAAAATAAGTAAAATAGATAAACCCCTAGCCAGACTTATTAAGAGAAAAAGAGAATCGACACACATAAACAGAATCAGCAATGAGAAAGGAAAAATTACGATGGACACCACAGAAATACAAAGAATTATTAGAGAATATGATGAAAATCTACATGCTAACAAGCTGGATAACCTGGAAGAAATGGACAACTTCTTAGAAAAATACAACCTTCCAAGACTGACCAAGATGAAGCAGAAAATCTAAACAGACCAATTACCAGCAATGAAATTGAATCGGTAATCAAAAAAACCCTGGCCCAGGTGTATTCTCCGCTGAATTTTATCAGACATATAGAGAAGATATATACCCATTTTCCTTAAAATTTTCCAAAAAATAGAAGAGGAGGGAATACTTCCAAACTCATTCTATGAAGTCAGCATCACTCTAATACCAAAACAGGGCAAAACCCCACAAAAAATAAAATTACAGACCAATATCCCTGATGAACATAGATGCAAAAATACTCAACAAAATATTAGCAAACTGAATTCAAAAATACATCAAGAGGATCATACACCATGATCAAGTGGGATTCATCCCAGGGATGCATGGATGGTACAACATTCAAAAATCTATCGACATCATCCACCACATCAACAAAAAGAAGGACAAAAACCACATGATCATCTCCACAGAGACTGAAAAAGCATTTGACAAAATTCAACATCCATTCATGATAAAAACTCTCAACAAAATGGGTATAGAGGGCAAGTACCTCAACATAATACAGGCCATATATGACAGACCGACAGCCAACATCATACTTAACAGTAAGACGCTGAAAGCTTTTCCTTTAAGATTGGGAACAATACAGGGATGCCCACTCTCCCCACTGTTATTCAATATAGTACTGGAGGTCCTAGCCATGGCAATCAGACAAAACAAAGATATACAAGGCATCCATGTTAGTAAATAAGAAGTCAAACTGTCACTATTGGTAGATGGCATGATATTGCACATAAAAACCCTAAAGACTCCACTCTAAAACTACTAGAACTAATATCTGAATTCAGCAATGGTGCAGGACACAAAATTAACACACATAAATCTGTTGCTTTCCTATACACTAATGATGAACAAACAGAAAGAGAAATCAGGAAAACAATTCCATTCACAATTGCATCAAAAAGAATAAAATACCTAGGAATAAACCTAACGAAGGAAGTGAAAGACCTATACTCTGAAAACTACAAGACACTGTAAAGAGAAATTAAATAGGACACTAACAAATGGAAACTCATCCCATGCTCCTGGCTAGGAAGAATTAATATTGTTAAAATGGCCATCCTGCTTAAAGCAATCTACAGATTCTTCAACGAATTGTAACAAATAGTTCTAAAATTCATATGGAACCTCAGAAGACCCCGAATAGCCAAAGCAATCCTGAGAAGGTGGAATAAAACAGGGGGAATTACGCTCCCTGACTTCAAGCTCTACTACAAAGCCACAGTAATCAAGACAATTTGGTATTGGCACAAAAACAGACCCACAGACCAATGGAACAGAATAGAGAGTCCAGATATTAACCCAAACATATATGGTCAACTAACATATGATAAAGGAGCCATGGATATACAATAGGGAGATGACAGCCTCTTCGACAGCTGGTGTTGGCAAAACTGGACAGCTACATGTAAGAGAATGAAACTGGATCATTGTCTAACCCCATACACAAAAGTAAATTCGAAATGGATCAAAGACCTGAATGTAAGTCATGAAACCATAAAACTCTTAGAAAAAAACATAGGCAAAAATCTCTTGGACATAAACATGAGCAACATCTTCATGAACATATTTCCCCTGGCAAGGGGAAAAAAAGCAAAAGTGAACAAGTCGGACTATATCAAGCTGAAAAGCTTCTGTACAGCAAAGGACACCATCAATAGAACAAAAAGACATCCTACAGTATGGGAGAATATATTCATAAAATACATATCCAATAAAGGGTTGACATCCAAAATATATAAAGAGCTCATGCTCCTCAACAAACAAAAAGCAAATATTCCAATTAAAAAATGGGCAGAGGATCTGAACAGACACTTCTCCAAAGAAGAAATTCAGATGGCCAACAGGCACATGAAAAGATGCTCCACATCACTAATCATCAGAGAAATGCAAATTAAAACCACAATGAGATATCACCTAACACCAGTATGGATGGCCACCATCCAAAAGACAAACAACAAATGTTGGCGAGGATATGGAGAAAGGGGAATCCTCCTACACTGCTGATGGGAATGTAAATTAGTTCAACCATTGTGGAAAGCAGTATGGAGGTTCCTCAAAAAACTCAAAATAGAAATACCATTTGACCCTGGAATTCCACTCCTAGGAATTTCCCTAAGAATGCAGCAGCCCAGTTTTAAAAAGACATATGCACCCCTATGTTTATTGCAGCACTTTTTACAATAGCCAAGAAAGGGAAGCAACCTAAGTGTCCATCAGTAGATGAATGGATAAAGAAGAGGTGGTACATATACACAATGGAATATTATTCAGCCATAAGAAGAAAACAAATCCTACCATTTGCAACAACATGGATGGAGCTAGAGGGTATTATGCTCAGTGAAATAAGCCAGGTGGAAAAAGACAAGTATCAGATGATTTCACTCATATGTGGAGTATAAGAACAAAGAAAAACTGAAGGAACAAAGCAGAAGCAGACTCACAGAACCCAAGAATGGACTAACAGTTACCAAAGGGAAAGGGACTGAGGAGGATGGGTGGGAAGGGAGGGACAAGGAGGAAAAAGGGGTATTACGATTAGCCCACATAATGTTGGGGGGGGGCACGGGGAGGGCTGTACAACACAGAGAAGACAAGTAGTGATTCTATAACATCTTACTATGCTGATGGACAGTGACTGTAATGGGATATGTGGTGGGGACTTGATGATGGGGGGAGTCTAGTTACCATAATGTTGCTCATGTAATTGTAGATTAATGATACCAAAATTTAAAAAATTAAAGTAAATTTTGAAAAAAACCTCAATAATTGACTTAGTTTTTATTCCACTTGTTAAATCAATCAGCTATATTTTCTCATCACAAGAAAAGCTATCTGAGACCATAGCTAGGCCTGCTCAATATTCTGCTCCTGGCAATTCCATTAGACATGTTCCTGATGTAGACATATTTGAAGCAGACAAAAAACTGGACATACTCTAACTTCCCTAACTTCTCATAATGAAACCAAAGAGAGTACAGCTTATCTCCCAATCCTAAATGTCATATTCCATGTGGAGAGATATTTACTAGCTTCACATTCTTGTCTCTCTCCTTCCCCTCACTAGCATTCCTTCCCGCTCCTAGGGGTGATGGGCCCAATTCCCTAACAATTCAATGAGTTTGGAGGATGTGTCAGTTCAAGTCCTCCAAGAAACAGATGCAAAATGGGATTAGACATGCAAGAGGTCTGTTTCGGGAAATGTCTGTGAAGGATAAGAAGGGAGTTAGGGACGGGGAAAGAGAGTCTCTATTATGCCATACAGGTGTGATGCCCGCTAAGAATTGGTAAGAAGAGTCTCAGACTGCAGTGTCATTCTGAGAGAGGTCTGGCAAGGCCAACGGGACCATAAGCTCAGGTTACACATTAGAGAAATGAACGGACACCAACCCTTGCTCTGTCATTGACTGGGAGCAACCCACAGATAGCTTCAGAGAAACTGCAGACTTGGCTCCAACAGGACAAAAATTGGGCAGTGGGTCAATTATGTTCCCTGCTGCAGAAGATGTAAACAGCGCATTTTCATGGCCACCGCAGTAAGAGAAACTGAGCCATGTGCTACCTGGCTCCTTCCTCTCTCCTTTCTTTTGGAAGCCAAATCTCCCTCAAAAGACTATACTTCACTGCTCCAGGACAGGACACAGATTTACACTTTGGTGAGTAAGGAAGCCTGCATTTATTTTTGAGGGAAGAAATACATGGTGTACGGGACCACAGTTTTTGTAACACAAAGGAGAATTAAAATTTGGGGGCTGACATATACCAGGAGGGACTGAGGCTTCTAGGGTAGTTATGATACACAGCTTCAGGAGTTTCAGATTTTTTTACTTAGACCACGTGTAGAAACTTGTATTCGGCTATCTTGAAGTTTACAATTTCACAATTAGATTTTTTTCTGCCCTGTCTTAAAAGTTTTTAAGCCTTAAGCCCCACTGTATTTTTTCACTTGGCAGTGACCACAGCTTATGGAGGCTTTTTTGTGGGGGGCAGTGCCACTTACCAGCCGGATGACAACCATAGAATGTGGGGTGTGGCCTTCATCAAAGGGCTACTCTCTAGCTGACTCAGGCAGGCTCGAGTTGCAGGATGCTGCTGCGTGGCCCTGAACCACACAGGTGCAACTTCCAAAGCAGGTGTAGCTGAGGCAAAATTAACTACAGGAAGCAGTCTTTTTATAGGCCTATCAGACAGTAGAGAGAACATCATTTGCTTGTATTATGCTGCAAGGATTCAGCACATGCTACAATTCAGCTTTACCTGTGCTACACTACACTAGTAAGGTTCAGATGTTCAGTGTTGGGCACAGATAAGCAGTACAAAAGAGAAATGCAAAAATAAAAGGCTTTGAATATGGGTGGGAAAGGGGGTCTCCTTAAATAAGATTTTTTATCTGGAGCTTCCATCATTAAAAATTTCTAAATTTTAAAAAACAACAGCAGAGGAAATAGCATAGAGGTGGATTTCTTCCCCATTTATGCATAATGGAAAAATTCGGCTCTTGCTGATTCTCCCATTTGAAGTTGTGAATTCTGGACCAACTGGTATAGGCTGACCTGGCATAACAGCAAGGCTAAATCAAGAATATTTTCTCTATCTGAGCTCCTTAACTCAGATATCATTGAGCCCACAATGCGGTCCTTCACAAACAATATTTGGTTAGACTAGATCCTGGGTTCTGGATTCTGGGAGCCAATCCTCAGTCCTTAGGACAGTAATTCAAGGCAATATAATGTTCCCAGAATCCAGAACCCAGGATCTAGTCTAACCTGAAACTCCTGAAGCTGTGTATCATAATTACCCTAGAAGCCTCAGGTGCAACTTCCAAAGCAGGTGTAGTATTTAAAAGAAACCCAACTCAAACCCTCCTACACTGTTGGTGGGAATGTATATTGGGGCAGCCACTATGGAAAGCAGTATGGAGTTTCCCCAAAAAACTAAAAATAGAAAAACTATATGACCCAGTAATTCCACTTGTAGGAATTTACCTGAAGGAAACAAAATCTCTGATTCAAAAATACAAATGCACTTTTGTTTATTGCTGCATTACTTACAACAGCCAACATATGGAAGCAACCAAAGTGTCTGGCAATAGATGGATAAAAAAGATACGGTACATATTCACAATTGAATATGGTTCAGCCACAAAAAAGAAAGAAATCCTGCCATTTGCAACAATATGGATGGACCTAGAGGGTATTATGGTAAGTAAAATAAGCCAGGTGAAGAAAGACAAATACCATATGATTTCACTTATTTGTGGACTCTAAACAAAAAACAAAACAAAATGAACAAAAACAGCAATAGACTCATAGACACTGAGAAGTGACCAATGGTTAATATGAGGGAGGGGCTGGGGAAGGTGGATGAAATAGGTGAAGGGGATAGAGGCAGAAAATCTCAATCACAATATAACTTAGTCTCAGAGATGAAACCACAGTATGGAGAATATAGTCAATAGTTCTGTAACATCTTTCTATGTTGACAGATAATTACTATACTAGTTGGGGTGATGTGGATAAAATGAGTTCCTGTGGCCAGGATTCTCACCTGGCCCTGGTTGATTAGCTCACTGCACACCTGTGGGCAATATATGGCCGTTAACTCTATATAAAGAGCTCCACCCAGTGCTCTGGGTGTGCCATGGTGGCACGGCTGCAAGGCTGCAGGAGAGCAGAGCAGAGCAGAGGTTGGAGTGGTGGCAATACTGAGGACAGAGGCCCAGAGGATGGCTCTGTGGGATGGCTGCACAGAGAGACCCAGAGGACGGCTGTGCAGACAGAGGGGCCCAGAGGCAGAGACCGGCTTGCTGCATACAGACTCTCTCTGAGTGAACAGGATTTTAGTGACTGACCTGCCACCTGGAAATAAAGTTGGGTATAACCCTTTCACCCCAAGAGCAGTTTTGCTGTCAATTTCTTTGGTCACACTGAATCTAAAGCAAACTTGCCTGGGGCTGAAACCCATTGGCAAGACAGGTGAGAATTTAATAATGTAGATAACTGCTGAATCTATGTTGTATACTTGAAACCAAAATATTGTGTATCATCTATGCTTCCATTTAAAAAGTAAATAAAACATAAAAAGAAACCCATCTCTACCAAGCACTGAGAAATTAGCTGAGACTAGGCAGAATATCAGGTTTAAAAGAATGGATTTGGGACTTAAATGTATTTAATGTTTGCAACACAAGGGCAACAGAATTTGATTTTGAGCTTTATTTCCTTCATGCTTTTTCTCCAACTTGAATATGAGCTGGTTATTTTCTTCTTGCTGCTCCAGAGCACTCTCTACACTTTGTGCCCCAGAGGCTGCACAGGCTCCTTCCCCTCTAACTCCCCATTGGATTCAACCATTGGAAAGCACCAATAGAATAGGAAGAAAATGGGGTCAGGGTGTTTATTCCCTTGGTTCCTTCCCTGCCAGGTCACCACAAATTGGTTGCATCCCTCTCCTTCAAGTAGGTCCCTCCATATAACCACTTTCCCCAGATTCTGAGGATTTCTCCTTCCTTATGACTCTTTAGGCCTAGGGTGTTAACACGTGCTCTTTTGGCAACCCCAAAAAATTGTCCATCCTTGTTGGTTTCTCTACACCCTGTCTGCACTGGCATAAACAGGTCCTTTACTAAGCTCATCTCAATTGTCCAGTCTGAGAATGCCAACTGCTTCCTGCTAGAACTCAGTAGATACAACTTGAAAGGGGAATTAAGTTTACATTACTTTCTCCCTGGGAATTTGATAATAAGCGGATTGTACTTTATGACTTTTCATTTGCTATCTTTGAAGAACCTCTGATAGGCCCTTTTGGATGTGTTGGATACATTTGGGATGTGAGGTAACAAGTGAACTTCAACCTTGAGCGTGGAGTGGCATTGGAGGAGTTAATTTGATCTTTATTATGACCTATTTTAGAGCCTCTTGGGGATAAAATCTGTACTGCCTACCAGTGGTCTCAGTAAGTAGTCAAGCCAGTAGTGATGAGCACCTGCAGAGCAGCCTCAGAGAAGTGGGAGAGGGGTCATCCTCAGAGACCTGCTGCTCCCCTTTCCTGCTGGTATGGCTATAACTTTGGTTGACCGAAGATTTAATAGTTAAGCCCATTAGATTAAGAGTATAAAAACCTAGGAAACTGTAGTGTAGACAGATATTTACTGCCTATTTCTAATGTCCCCTTTACTAACCTCCTGGCCTCTCTCCACCTCATTCATGATCCTCTAAATGACTTACATGACTGGTGAGTCTGGAAGGAGAAACTGAGTATGAAAGCCCTTTCTGCTATGCTTTCCATAATCTTAGGAAGGCTCTGCCTACAGTGAGGGGTACTCTGCTCAGCTCCCGCCACAGATTCCTGCCCTTTGGTTCAGGGTGTGTGTGCAGGGGGGCTGCCTTAATCCAGACAGTTAAAAAAATGGGCCTAATTCCAGAATTTTGTATTCAGAAACACATTTGTATGCAAACATAGACCACATTCTGAAATATCAGCTTTATGTAAAATGAAGATGATATTTGGACTTCTATCTGCCTTGCTCCTTGGGGAAGTGAGGTAGTAGTTATTTGTTCCCCTCAGTGACCCCCAACAAATACCAAGTTGAAAGTTTCTCAGACCAAATTCCATTATTTTGCCAATATGATTTCCCTGAGTTTACTGCACAATTGCGTAAAGTATAAGATAATGAATATCATTAACCTACTCCCAAAGACTAAATTGTGATTTCATTGTTTCACAAACCAGGTAGAAACTACAATACCCAGCAAAGCATTAAAATATATGGTGGTCAATGAAATAATAACTATAACAGCTCTGCCACTGTTTGGAAGACTTCAATGTATTTAACTAAAATAGTATGTAATTTTTAAAAACCACTTTAAAACTCCATTATAACAGTCTAACTTTTCAATTGGTGCTACCTTTCCTGACTCCTCCATCATTTTCTGTTCAAAGTATCAATTTTTTGTCTTCTTCCTTGTCCTCAGCATGTAAAACAAAGGCCAAAATCTGAGAATACACCTCCGTGGTTAACTGTAGGTACTGATGATGGTGTCTGTTGAAACAGCTGCTGACACCAGGTCAGCATCAATGATGGGAAAAAAATTGCACTGGCAAAAGAGTAGGCCCTTTCCTTGTTGTGTCATGTTTGATAGCCAGTGGAGCACACATATAAAAGGTTGGTTGGCAAAGATATATTATTATGTGAAAACCATTAGAGTTGAAAAGAGGAAAATTTATACTTGAGAGAAATATTTCTATATTAAACAATTGCAGACTTGCCAGAGCAGGCTACTTAAGTTCTATTGACAGATCTGTTAAGAAAAAGGTAATGCCTCTGGGGACATTTCCTACCACAGATCACCATGAGCCCAGTATTAGTGTTGGTGATTCTGTGACACATATCTCTTGTGGATCTCACTTCCCAAGCAAACCCTTCTTTCAACAAGGTTTGAGCTGCTCTGTGCTTGATGCCAAGAATATGAGACTAACTTGCCCCAGGATGGAAGGTATGTTACGAGGTAAGCAGCATGGGCCAAAAGGAGAACGCTTTAAGTAGACCCTAGGCAACATGGTTCTGCCAAAAGAACTCAGAGACTCACTGAAAGTTGTTCTGCACAGGAACTACTGTCCAAATCGAGGAAACAATACTTGAAGAAGGAACAGGTATTTCATATATTATGAGTGTTCTGTTTTACTTTATCACCTAACACTCATCAACCACAGACTTTAACTGAATACCATATCTGTGTCAGGAACTTTGCTAGGCAAAGAAAATACCTGGTCCCAAGGAACACATAATCTAGTTAAGAATATAGAACATACTTATAAAAATACAAATAACAAAGTAGCAGTTATTACTTAATAGGTGATGATGAATAAAGCTAAATATCCCAGTTTCAGGGAAATAAACCAATGTCAGTCTATTATGATGATCTTAACAAGAGCATTGAGCCAGGCCACATCCTTGAGGATAGGGGTGGAGTTTCCCTAGACAGTTTTCCTTCAGCAGTCATCCTAAAATGGGTTATACCAGAGAGCTTGGGTGGGGAGGGTGGGTGGTGAGAAGCTTGGACATAGAGGAAACTTGTCTCATCTGGGCAGGAGCATTTGATGCACGAAGAGGACTAAGAATCGTGGAGTGGTTCATATGGTGGGTTTAAGCTGTTCCTGGTCAGGGAAGACAGGCTGAAAGCAAGGCAAAGAATGAGCCTGTGTGTGAGCATAGGTTTGGACAGTGGTTGTTAGGAATTCTCTGACTTAAACCCCTCTTTTTTTTATCCAAGATGCATCAGTAAAGCCTAAGCAAGAATCATAATGGTCTCAGTTGCATTGTGGAACATTAAGAAAGGCCTGGTACATGCATTTTGGAAAGGAACAATAAAAGTGACAGCAGTTCCTCCTCTCCAGAGCCTGGAGAAGGATGTGTGTGGGGATAAGGAGAAGGAAGGGGGTGTCAGTGGAACTGGGTAACACTGGCACACCAAGTGGAATGGCTGTTTCATAAGGATCAGTGGTCAGGAAGGCAGAAGCAGCCTGAGGATCGAACGAAGACTGAACAGAAGAAACTGAGGGCTTTGTGCCAGAACAGATAAGAAGCAGTATTCTGAGAATGGCCAGAAACAGCTGAGATTCATTTTGATGAACCTCATTTCTTGACAAGATGATGAGAGATTTGCCATAACAATTTGCATATAAAGTTTGCTTTGATTTGATAATGACAGATTTGGTAACTTAAGGATCCACTATTGATAGGGTAACCATGTGTCCCTGTGCCCAGGTCAGTTCCAGTTTATGCCAGTTGTTCCAGTGTAACCGTCAATAGTACTCATTCTCACTAGCAAAAGATTCCCAGCTTGAATAACAAATAATGCAGTCACCTTAACTAAGCACAGCATCCATGAAAGAAAAGAAACACACAACTTCAGAAGAGGAGACATCAACTGAAGAATAAAGGAGATTAGATCTGAAATGTGTCTCAAAGGAAGGGAGGATTTAAATAAAAAGAAAAAAGTAATGATTTTATAGGAAAAGGAATCGTATGGGAAAATAAACTCAGTGTGGCACCTCTGCCACTTTTTGATGATATATATTGATTTCTGTCCATGTGTCATGCACAATTACATCCTGTGATTGTATATGTGTAAACACTCATACTTCTCATAATAACTCTATAGAGTACAGACCATTACTCGTCCTTTTTTAGTGAGGCACAGAGAGCTCACCTAATTTATCCAAGCTACATAGTACTTCATTCTTTACAGAGTATAAAGATAGTGAAGAGTTTTGAGATACTGACTTAAATAAGTCTTATTTTCAGAAGATTTATCTTTGAGAATAACATAGAGAAGAAATCAGAAATAGACTTGTGAGGTTGTGTTTTCATCACCCTGGTTTATAACCTCAAATTTATTTTATTTGTTATCCTTACTCTACATATTGGTATGAAACTAAGTGACATCTTTAAGAATTGTTTGCAACTAAGATTTGTGGAGAATAAGATTAATAATCAGAACACAGGAAAAGAAAGTAACCAGGGAGGAGGATACAAACATACATTTATACATACAAATATTCCTTGCTTAGAGACATTACCTAAAACAAAGCTCCAGAGCTGGGTGTGAAAGCCTGTTGAAGATGAAAGGAAAAGAACAGTAGAGCTATGAAATGAGACCGAAGTTTCAGTTCAAAACAAGAGAGAACTTTCAAACAGTTACAACTATTCAAAAGTGAACAGACTTGATGTGATTCTATGAACATTTGATCCCAAATGGCTCTATTCTAAAAGTTCAGTCTATTAATGTTACACAAAAATGAGATAGAAAAGAAATATAACTGACACAGTATATATACAAAAGAAGATAGTACATGTTGAGTAGAAGGAAGAGTAATGCACACAGTATATTACCATAGGTAACTTGGTGAGAGATGGAAAGACAGATTGGTAAAATAGATTGATAAATATTAACTAGATAAGTGGATAGATATACAGACAAGCAGATAAGTATTATTAAATTGTTTTATCTAATTCCTCAGATCCCAAAATGTAGAAATCCAGTTAAGACAAGTCTCCAAAAGTTTAAAGACTCTGCCCTTAATAATGGTTTGCATGCTCCATGTACCAGTAAATGGGAAAAGGAAAATGACTGAAGGCTTTAGTAATTCTTTCTAACATCTGGATTTGGATAATTAGTATTCGTTCATGAGGTTAAAATTGGGTAGTATTTCACATTATTAAGATCATCCAGTGAGTATTAGACTTTAGGGAAATCATTTTCCCTATCTGGGAAAAAAATTAATATTTGAAACTATTCCTTCTCTCAGCATGTGAGGAAAATGAATTCATCATGCTTCCTTTGAAAACATCAACATCTGGGGCATCCATTGTCCAATGCAGTATTTTTTCATGTACTAGGATTATGTATATGTTTGTGTCAATAATATAAAAATGCAAATTATACCCCTGAAAATGTAAATTATATTCATCTTCAATAGTAAATTTGAAAAATAATTGCTTGAAACTTGTATGAAAATAAATCAATTAAAATCATAAACATTTTATTATATAATATATATATGTATTTATATATACACATATATATATGGCACATGTATGGTTTCAAGTCCTTTGCCTAGGAAGTTTATATCTCATAGTAGCCCAAATGAAAATTCTGGTGAAGAATCAGATTTCTATCTTCTAATATTTACACATTTTGAGAAAAAAATGAATTCTGCACATGAACAATAAAAATATTTTTACTTTTAGATCATTTTTTTTCAGCACAAAGACAACTAAAGGGTTTTTTCAACTTAATTTTTTAGGTTCATAATGAAGTCATTATTTCCAGAAAATAATTCCTCTTTCCAGTTGCTTGAAACCACTGTCATATTAATTTGATTTAGGCTGGAAACAAATAATCATAGTCTCTTTTCAATTAAGAGACATACTTCATTTCCCAATACCTCCAGTCTCTTCATTTCTTCTAAAACTCATTACAAACCAAATAATTTTATTCAGCCAAAGCAACTTCTGGAAACACAGTCAAGGGCTACGGTATAATTGTGAAGTTTTAATAATGCCCTTTATCATTTTCTTGGGAACATTTCACACTAACAGGTAGAAACACCAGCTTTTTAAAAATATTTCCTTGAGGTAGTACATCTACTATGAAAATAAAATATAGGAAAATGATAGCTTTTCCCCAGAACTAGTATGATAGAGCAGTTAGAAATACATTTTATAAGACACAAATGTATCAAGAAGCAATGACTGTTACTATATGGTCAAAGAGAGCAATTAAAAGGAGGCTTTTAAAACCTACAGTGACAGGTGTGTGGATTTTTAAAGTCAGCAGAATCAAAATGCATTCTTCTAAACAGATATTTTTTGAAATCTATGCTGTAATTTCAGAAGAAATGTTATTCTTCTGAAAATTTAGTAAGCAAGTTAGACTTTATATAAAGACCAGTAAGAACCAAAATGGGACTTACATTCTGAGGTGATATATTTAAATAAAAATTTGATGAAGGAAGGAAAAATAATTTAACTATAATTCTTAGCTCCAAGAATTTCACAAAACACTTCAGATATCTCATTTACTCTTTTTGACAAACCAGGAAGCCCATATGTCTGTGTTTTATGGATGAAGAAACTGAGGCCAAAAAAGTTCAAGTAATTTACCCAAGATCACCCAAGTCGTTAGTGGCAGAGTAAGAACTTGAAGCTAGATGCAACTCAAAATCCTTCCTTTACTGACATGAGGATTCTTTATTGCACTATGATAGGTTGATCGCATTAAAGTCAGAATGGAAAAGATTTAGGGAAAGATTGATAGGAATATACCCATTTAGTGAGTATCTATCAAAAATTTTAAACATAAAAGAGCATATCTTTTTACCCGATAACCCACTTTCAGGAATCCATCCTACAAAAGTGCTTGCTATCTAAAAGTGTGTTTTTGCAATTATCTATTATTTCAACAATGAAAAAGGAGAGTAAACCTAAAGTCCATGAATAGGGAATTATTTCAATATATAATTGTGTGCCCACACTACAGAATTGTATATAGCACTCTAAGATGGTGGTAAATCTTATATGGCAAGATCTCTAAGACACATTTTTAAGAGTAAAAGCAAAACAGAATATACAAATAACATCTTAGTTTTGAGTTATGTTAAAATTACAAATAGATGACAGATTAAACAGATAAATATAGATATGGTGACATATTAAGAAGGAGACCTTCCTACGATCCAATGCTGTCTTTATCTTATCTTGCAACCTGATTTATGTTTACTCTAAGAAAATCAGACCATATTACAGGTCAAAGACCAAGAGTTAAATGTCTTCATGTCTTCTTCACAGGTTTATCAGAGTTCTAAGAATGAACCCACCAAAACCATATTAATCACAAAGCACATTTGACACTCATCATTTTAAAGCACTTTTACTCAGATGACCTAATCTAGTCCTTACAATACCCATAATCCAAGTATCCCAGAGCAGTTCAACAAGTTATACTATTTTGCTGTTTTTTGCTAGTAAGAATTCATATTTATTCATTTGACTAGCATTCATTGAGGTTTACTATGGTCTAGTTTCTCATAATAGGTCTTGTCAGGGTAGAAAGATAAATAATGTAAGCAACCAGAATAAATTTGTTCAGAGAGGCAGTAAGTTATAAGATATGGGCACAAATAACTTAAATATTTAAAGTAAAAAAGTGAATAGATGACACTGGAAAGGTACAAAAAAAGGTGCAAACAATTCTCCCAGTGATCTGCAAATCTTGAAGCCTAGGAGACTTCTGTAAGATTCTAAACTCTGGATTTAAGTTATTCATACATATTTCTTTGCTTACTTATTCACAAAAGTTCTTTTAAGATCTTCTAATCCTACAACACTCTACTGTACAATGTGATCAAGTGGCAAGAATACAAAGTTAGAAACAAGTAAATCTGATCTCCTTTTGGGGTGCTCCACTGCCTAGCTGTTTGACTGGGAGAGTTATTTAACCTCTCTGACCCTGTGTGGGGTAAAGCGTATTTTTTAAGTGTCCACATCAACATTTCTCTTCAGAACCTTGTTACCCTATCAAGAGAAGTGAGTTTCTCCTGCTCTTGAAACTGGGCATTCCTCATAGTTACAGTCACTCAGTGAATAGAATGTGGCAGAAGTTAATGCTGCCCTAAGTCCAAGAGATAGTCATAAAAATGAGATATCACCTCACACCAGGTAGAATGGCCACTATCCAAAAGACAAGCAATAACAAGTGTTGGTGAGGATGGAGAAAAGGAAACCTCCTACACTGCTGGTGGGAATGTAAATTGGTACAACTGCTGTAGAAAGCAGTATGGAGGTTCCTCAAAATAGTACGGCCCACTTCTAGGAATTTACCCAAAGAATATAAAATCTTTGATTCAAAAAGGTATATGCACCCCTATGTTTACTGCCACATTATTTACAATAGCCAAGATATAGAAGCAACCAAAGTGCCCATCAATAGATGAATGGATAAAGAAGATGTGGTACATAAACACAATGGAATATTATTCATCAATAAAAGTTAATCCTGCCATTTGTGAAAATATGGATGGACTTAGAGGGCATTATGCTAAGTGAAATAAGTCAGGTGGAGAAAGACAAGCACCATATGATTTCACTTATTTATGGAATATAAAAACAAAACAAAATAAACAAAACAGCAGTAGACTCATAGACACTGAAAAGTGACTGGTGGGGGTAACTCATGCGGGAAGGGTTAGGGTGGGTGGTTGGGGTGCATGAAGGGGATAAAGAGGCACAAAAAAACTTAATCATAATATAAGCGGGACAAAAATCTCAATCATAAGTTATCATGGGGATGATAGTACAGTATGGAGAATACAGACAATGGTCCTGTAACATCTTCCTATGTTGAGAGCAACTGTACTAGTTGGGATAGTATTTAATAATGGTTGTAACTGTTGAACCACTGTGTTGTATACTTGAAATCAATATATTATCGTATATCAACTATACTTCAATTAAAAAAAGTGATCTCCCTCTCACTCTCTCTCTCTCCTCTTTCAACACTCACCTTTGAAGTCCATCCACCATGCTCTTAGGAGTGCAAACTAGTCCATGTGAAAATACCTCACAGAAATCTTCAGCATCCATCACTGGACTTGTGAGTGGATGAGCCTTCAGATGATCACAGATTCAGCCTTCAAGTCTTCCAGCTGAGGTCTCAGGTATGGTGGAGTAGGAAGAAGCCATTCCCACCTGAATTTCTGATTCACAAATCCATGAGCATAATACATGGTTGTTTTGGTATAATTTGTAACAAAGGTATAGAAACTGTAATACTAAATTTCCTCAACTGGAAAAACAGAATAAGAACAGTATTTGAATAGATGTTTTGAGAATTAAACAAGACAGTATAAAGCATTTAGGATAGTACCAGGCACACTGCTGATACTAAATAAATGGAAATTACTATTATATTGTTAGTTCCCCACAAACAATGTCTTCTCTGCTACATCCCACATTATTTTTGCCTCCTTTCTCCAACACCCTGGTAGAAAAGCCAAGTATCATCTGAAAGTACAATCCTAGAACATTCCAGAATTAAATAAGCCTTTAGTTTATGAAGAATAGCTTTGTGCTAGCAGTTTGTACATCCCTAGTTCCTTCCCATAAACTTTAACTCTGAAGGTAGGAATTCACAGGATAAAGGAAATGGATGGGATAGCCAAGAGTGGACAACGTAGACGGTAATTTCTTTGCAATGACCCTGCTTTCTAATTTTTTGTGTGTTGTCACTGAGGGCAATATGTACTTGTATAATATCACACACACACAAATTTGCCATTTGAAATGAACACTTGTGTGATCAAAAATCATGCTGGTTGGTATCTGGAGCATCAACTTTAATATTTCATTTTTCTTTCCATCCATTCATTCATTTATTCACTAAACAGACCTTTATTTAGCACTTTGTACATACCAGATGCCATGTAGGTCCTAGTAATTCAATGATATAGTCTCTATGGTCTTTACCCTTGAAGATTTACTGTCTAAAGGTAGAGGAACACATGGAAGTAGTTCTTTTTGCTTTCTGAGTTCTTTATTTGCCCCCTCAAAAAACTCTCTGCTGTTTTGCTTACATTAAAAAATGTTTGAGTTAAAGAAGTCCAAATTTAAAAGACATATATAAA
>JAVSCE010009834.1:0-44627 GCA_032199065.1 Smutsia gigantea
TAAGACATTGTTGAGAACTTCTATAAGGTATTGAAAGCAAAATTTTGCTGGCATCCAAGTACAAGATGGTGGAATTTATACCAAAGTTAGAGTTCAGAAGGCTTTGAAGATACCCAGGTAGACTAATGATGGTGTTCTTAAGCCAACATAGTAACCATATTTACTTGGAAGTATCCTGGTAAGTTGTGTTGACTAGCCATGGTGGTGATCCGAGGAAGTTTGCAAATATCCTGTCACACTATGAAGGTGTCTATAACTAAAGTGTTTTCCTTGGAGATTTGCAGGTATCTAAGTAAGACTTGATGGTGTCCCTAATCAAGAGAATGACCATGGCATTTTGCAGTTATCCAGGCAAGAGGTGATATGTCCCTACCGTGATCTTGATCCTCGGCCTGTCTAGGTGTTCAGGTTAAGAGATCTTATTTGTCTGATTATGTAACTGCCCATAGGGATTTTTTCTGCTCTATAGGCAGAGGGTGACCTTTGAAATTTGCATGTATCCAAGTAAGAGTTGATAGGTTCCTTACCATGCTAGTGGCCTTGGGATCTATCATTTGTCCAGGTAAGGAGTGATGTGTCCTTAATCATGTTAGTTACCATAGGTTTTTGCAGGTATCCAGATAAGAGATAATGGTGGCCCTAACCATGGTATGGACCATAGGATTTTGTAGGTGTCCAGGTAAGATTATCATCTATCAACAACTATGTTAATTATCCTCAGATTTTTTTAATGTATTCTGGAAAGAGACAATGGTATTCCTAACAACACTAATGACCTTAGGATTTTGCAGATACCCATCAAGAGATGATGGCATCTCTGTCAATACTGGTGTCTGTGGGAATGAAAGAAAATGGAATACATTTTGGTTAGCTATATATTTGGTTAAAAGAATTTTTAACATTCAGTGACTGATAAATCTCGTTCACAATCATATTTTCTTATCTCATTCACAATCATATTATCTTTATTTGTTCAGTTTCTCCATGATGATGTTTGTGCCAGGCATCTCAGGCCCACATTTATGAAATTTTTTAATTTCTAGGAAACATCAACACAGATAAACTTCATGTAAAATGTGGTTATTCCTAAAGAAAATTAGGCCATAGGTCCACTTCTTAGTTAAAGGATTGGGGAAACCAAGGGGAGAGGATTACTGGTGTACATGTTCTCGAGAAAAACACTTGTGCTCTCACCTTCTTGATATGAATAGATATTAGATGATACGTTAGAAAAATATGTGAAACATGATGTAGGTTAATGGGGATTTAAATAACTCTTATCCAATTAATTCAGTTCTTTAATTGCTATTTAGATCATACCATTGAAACATAGAAAATGAGATCCAAAGAACTTGGTATTGAACCAGTCCAACACTACCATGAATGAGAGAGCCCTGAGTGCAGAGAGGTTGGTCAAGGTCACATAATTGTCTAGTTGTCAAGTGCTCTTCTACCACTTTGTTTTCTTTGTTTTGAAAGCCTGAGACCAGTTCAAAAGCAATAAAGGCAAGTGCTCGAGGGCTTGTTTGAATCAGTATATATCAGGAAATGCATTTCCAATTGGTCAGACTCTCCATCGGGCACTCGGCTTTTTGCTCATGTATTCAGTGTAAAATTCTCCTTAAGGAAGCCCTGGGTTTTCGTCCTAAACACCCAGCTACGTATGTGTCTAGAGAAGGGAAGCAACCTTGTCTGAGTTTCAGTTCAGCCAAGTGGGATCCCTGTGAAGTTCCCGTCTCCTCCTAGGTAACCGTTCTGGGGTCCATTTACAACCACTGTAGATCTGAGTATGGAATCACTGTTCTGCATTTTGACACGATTGAACATGTCAGGCCAAGACCCAGTAAGTGTAGTCTTACCCACAGGAAAAGAGAGGTAAAGGGGTTAACCCGCAATAGTAGATGAGGATAATGATGGAGAAAGAAAATTAAAGAAATGAGGCTGAATAAACTTGACCATGTGCCTTCACCCTGGTCTATGCACAAGAGTACACACTCAAAAAAATGTTTTTTAAGTAAATGAATGCAGCTTGATAGTTTGGATGGTTGTGGATTAGCTCGTTCAACCACCATTCTTTCTTCTAGTGTGTGAAGGCAAGAGAGCAAAAAACTCCATTTCCCAGACTTCTTACAACATGCATGTGAGTGTAACTTAGCTTCTGTCATTAGATGTAACAGTATAAAACCTTTATTAGAACCGAGTCCCAGTTAGAAAGGCAGGGAGTGGGCATCTGTCTTACTGGCACGCGTTGTGGCAGGGGTGCCTTGTTTTCGGACAGTTCATAAAAGGGGCAAACCCAGGCTGGAGCTGCAGTTAAGGATCAGATATGTTACTTAAGGAAACATTCTTTTTTTCATTTTTTTCCTTTGCGTTTTTGAAAATTTTACTGACAGTATTGTTACAGGGATAAAGAGGTTGAAAAAGAAAATGCCAACCATCATGCCACCATTGCATGAACACCTAAATTGTCCTGTTTTTTATCAGTTATTATCTGTATTAATACATATTACAAAAGAACCATAAGGTGGATATAATTTTGTATTCTGATTCCTCTTAAAATTGTAATGTCAATATATGGAAAAATGAAATGTGTACATCTATGCACATTTAAGTCCTTCATTCAACAATAAAGTTCTACCATTTGTAGGTACAGCTCCACGCTCTGGGGATTGACAGTGAAGAAGCCAGACAAAGTCCATGCCTTAAAGAAGGCTATGTTCTCTAGTGGGCCACAGCTCCCATGATCCACACATCCTGGTGTCCCTATTATTGCACTGTCGCAGCCTAATTATTAATAGCACGCCCTCTGCAGGGTGTCTCAGTTGGCCCAATACATTACATGGACACACTGGATAGAATAGATAATGTATGTCTTCACCTGTATATTATTTACAGAGGAATAAGTACTCTACAAGTGATAAAGTGATACTAACTGGGGAAAGGGGCTTGTTCAGTTTGCGTGGTCAGGGACGTTCTCTCTGAGGAGAGCTGAAACTGAATGGCCAGAAGGGGCCAAGCAGCTGAAGACTGAAGGGGTACGCATTCTAGGAGTAGCAAACGTGAGAGGCTGTGGCCAGACGACAGCAAGGAAGTGCGATGGGGTGCAGGGTGCGGGTGGGGGTAGCCCACGGGGAGGCAAGGCCTAGATTTCTCAAGGCCTTGTGGGTCATGGGGAGGAGCCTGGCTTTCATTTGAACTGCAATGGGCAGCCTTTGTAAAAGCAAAATAGCCTAATCTGTGTGTCTTTGCCCAATTTATTCAAATCCATAGTACAGCAAATCAGGATCTGCTAAGGCACTCATGCTTCAAATACTGTGGCTTCTGTAGTAAAGCCAGAGATACCACAAAGTGTGGAAAAATCACATCCGTTTATTGTCCAAGTATTACCAACACTGAAATGAAGGATAAATTGGTAGAACTTCAGGCTTAATACTAAGCTTAAACTAAATTCCCGAGAAACACGCATATTTACAATTCCCCCCAAAGGATAAAATGTTTGATTTTATAAGTTTAGAACAGACTTGGAAAACAATGCGAATTTTTACAAGTTTAATCAAGCTCCCTTCTCCTCACTGGTGCCATTAGTTAAGGATTATGCAGTTAGAAGGTAGTTGGGACAGGTCCCCAGACACAATGGAGTGGCAGTTGGAGGCAGACTCAATCATATGGTCGGACCTGGTTTGGAGAGGGAGGCAGGCCCGAAGTCCTGGGTAGTAGATATTCCGGCAGCTTCCAGGTTCCTTCGGAGGCATGTTAAAGTGGTACAGCTCAGAGACACAACTCCGCCCTACTATGCTTGGCCTCCCAAGACCCAGCCCTTGGCCATATGGGGTGTGCCCAACACAGGGATGCCAGGCTTCTGCAGAAGCTGGCTTGAAGGCCAAATTCTGAGTCCCGTCTGAGCTGAGGAAGACCCCCTCTGTTTGCCTTTCAGTTTTATAAATCCCAGGCTCCTCAGATATGTGGTACCTCTGCTGCAACCCCTTGTCAGCAAAATGGATGTCCACTCCTGCCTTCCTCCCTCTGACTCCGGGAAAGGGCCATGCTCAGAGGGAACGCCATGAAGCCTTCTGGGCCAAGAGGCGCTCCATGTTTGGGACATTCCTGGGGCCCTTATGGCCTCAGAGCAGTCCCCTTACTGCCTCAATCTCTTAGCATCTAGATGCACCTTTACCAGCTGACTGATTCTGTCTCCTGAATCTCATTCTGGCTTTGAAACTGTTGATTTCTTGTTTCAGCAATATCTGGGGCATCAGAAAAATAGATGCATTTCTATTATTTACCCACATAAATCATAAGTTGCTCAAGGCTGCCCTGGATGGCAGGACTATACGCAGCATACTGGCTACCAAATCTATCATTATCTCGAGCGCTGCCTTTCCTGGCGCCAGGAGTCCTGTTAGGACCTCCATCATCTCTGTTATCCTTTGGTACTTTTCTGTCTCCCTCAGGACTAGTTGAGACAGATGCTAAAGTGTGCAGGAGGTTTTGTAAATAATACTTTTCATTGCAGTGGTTTGAGCTAATGGTGTTTTCCATCTCAAAAATGTTTTATAAATGTTAATTAAGCTGCTAGCTCCCTGGTGGGCTTAGGCCAAGAGTGTGCTCACCCAGAGAGTGTCTGCTTTTCCCTCAAGCCTGAGAAAGCCCTCAAGGAAACAGGAGGCCTAGGGCTTCCGTCCAACAGTCCTTTTCTTGAAAGAAGGTTTGATGTACTTTTAGAACTTTCCTGATGCTCAGAAAATGAAGTCTTTGTGACGCTTCATAAAATGAAACCCCTCAGAATGCTTTATTAAATGAAGTCTAGCCAGGATAAACCACCTGTCAAAGTTTTGTTGTTGTTGTTATAAAAAAGCATATATGTGTTGAGTTAGTGCAGTAGAAAAATAGAGCGAACTGCAAACCTAAATCAGCTTGATAAGACAGTACTCATTTCTCAATAGGAAAAGGGGGAAAAAAAAACCCTAGCAGGTATGAGTAAGAAGGAAGGATATGAGAACAGGAGATCTGTGAAAGCGCTCCTTCTGTTTCCTCATTCTGACGCAGAAATCCAAACAGAAAAGCCTTTAAAAGAAACACCTGCAAAAACAGAATCTCCAGATTCAAAATGCAGAAACTCAGGCATAATGCCATGGTGAAATTCATTCATGGCCATTTTCATCTAAATCAATGAATGTGTGAGATTTTTGTTCCCCCCAAGCCCCCAGGGCATTGACAATGTCTGGAGACATTTTTGCTTGGCATCGCTCATGGAGCAGGTGGGGTGATACTGGCGTCTAGTGTATGGAGGTCAGGGACACTGCTATAAACATCTTATAATGCACAGTACTGCTCCCATTGCAAAAAGTGATCAGCCCCCAAATAGGAATATCACCAAGGTTGAGAAACCCTGCTCTAAATCACTTCCCTGTCAGAGAGGCATCACCAAATCTCCAGACCCAGTTGGAGTCGGTGATATGCCATTGACACGTTGACATCAAGCCCCACCCTCCCTGCCCCAAACTCCAAGCAGGTTCAACATGGCACTCTTGCTATACTTGCTCTAGCACACCTTCAACAGGCCCGGGAACCCAGTCTGTTCATGGAGGCTAAACTCTAACATGTTCCGAGCTGTTATGCTTGATTTTCTCAGAAGGTAATGGCTGTACTTTTATTTTGAAGTGATCCAGGCTCCTTTTATTCAGAAAGATGTGTATACATTTCTACTCTGAGATGTCAGCCAGTTCAGTTATTTGAGTAGGAACAAGAGCAAACGCCGTGTCAAGGAAAGACCCCTCTGGTGAATCCTCTATAGCACATCGTGTTGACTTTTCCATACTAACTAAAGCTGAGAAAGGGGAGACTTTGTATTCTGCCCTTGTCCCTTTGTTACAGGATCTTCTGTTGACCTCCCTCTGACATTCTGTTTAACACAGTCGTGCACTGGAATCTATAGAAAATGCAGTCAAGAGGACGGCGTGTGAGGAGAGACAGAAGAGGTATAACAAACCGTGGTGAGCAAAGAACATCCCTTTCTTGATTGACAAGTTTTACTATGAAGCAAAAAGATGGAGAGATGGTCACTTCAACCAAAATTACATTCGCATTAAAAAAGGTCTAGGAGCCAGCCCTGTTTATATTTCTTATTCCACTACAGTCAAGATTTAGTACAGTAGCTAGAACACAGAGACAACTAGAACAAAATTCCGGTCTTTTGAATTCAGCTAAGCAGGGAGATGGGTAATAAAACAGAAAGGAGAAGAAGGGTTACCAGGGCCAGCGGGGAGGCTAGTCACTGCTTCAGGGTCACAGTCTGTTTGGGGCAGTGACAAAGTTTTAGAAGTAGACCACAGTGTTGTTTCCACAGCTTTGTGAATGTGATTAGTGCCACTGCATTTTACACCTAAAAATGGTTCAGATTGGAAATTTTATGTTATATGTAGCTTATCACAATAAAAAAACACAACTATCCATGAAGTGTGCCAGCAGTTATAGATGAGATACGTGCAAAAGCTCTTGAGAGTAAACAGAAGGCTCGTTTAAGAACAAAATGCACTGTGTTCCTGCTTTTTCTCAGGCACTTTTGTAGGCACTTGGCTACTCAGCAGCTCAGTCTGGGTCCTCCAAGAAGCAGGTGCCAAGATGAGATTTGGAATTAAATGTGCTAGAGACACATTGGCGGAGATACCTGAGCAGGAGAAAGGTGAGGACGCTGGCAGGGGCTCTCCCCCTTGCAGTGCACGTCTGCAGGGGGCAGGAGGAGGGGCAGCGGGGCAGGAAGGGGAGCGAGCCCAGGGCAGTGTTGGGCCAGGTTCCCTGGGAAGCCTTCATGCCCAGCTCTCCTGATAGAGGAGGCTCACCCTAGCAGTGGCACTTCTGTGGCCAGCACCCACCTGTCACACAGAAATCTCGTAGCCCCTCTTTGAACATTTCATTATCTCCAGTTAACAAAAGGGGAATAGCTTTTTTGGAAGCTTTTGGCCAGCTTCCAAAGCCAGTTTTGGAAGACCCCAAACCAGTGTTTTGTCTCCTATAATATGGTAGGTGAAATTATTGTTCAGCAAGTGTTTGGTCTCCCATCCCCTGCAGTTTCTGTGGAAGGATCACTCTCTGCCCCATGGCCATGAGCTTGGCTGTGTATCTCATTTTGCTTATGGAATGTGAATGTCAAGGGCAGTGGGCCAGTCTAAACGTCGCCTTGAGAGGAAGCATGTGTTTGCACTCCTCTCCTCCAGGAGAAGGCTATGTCGGGAGAAGGTTATGGACCAAGAGTGGGAGCCGCCAAATCCACCCAGCCTGAAGCAAAGCACCCCACCTCGCCAACCTGCAGACCCAAGAGTGAGAAATTAAGGCTTATAATTGTAAGCCTTTCAGATTTGTTGCCTTTGAAGGAGTAATTGATGGCAAAGGCTTCATGGAGGAAGTAACATTTAAGCAGAATATTCTTTAAAACATAATTACGCTTCATTAAAAAGTTTATCTTTTTCATTGTCAAAAATTTGTAAAATAAGGAAAGCATTAAAAGTGAAATCAAAGAGATTATATCCCTTGACATTTTTTATATTAGAATCCTTCTCCATGTATACTATGCCTTTATGTACTACAAGGCTTTGCCTTTTTTGCCTAACATGTTATCAGCAATCTGTGTTCATACATATGATCAAATATTCTTTGAAAATGTGGTTTTCAATAGTTGCATAATATTAATTGTAGCAATCACTTGAACTTTAAGAACAAGTTGAAGCATACCAGAAGGACATTCTTTCATTCATTTGTTTTGAATTATTGAGTATTTAGTATGTGTCAGGCACTAGAAAAACGATTGTTACAAAGTAGAGAAAATCCCAATGTCTATCAATAGGTAATTGATTAACCAATTTGGTACATCCATACAATGGAATACTATTCAGCAACAAAAAATGACTAGACTGCTGAAAGATACTACAACATGGATGAACCTCCAAAACATTAGGCTAAGTGAAAGAAGCCAGACACCAAAGACATAGATTGCATTTTTATGAAACTCTAGATAAATTCAAACAAATCTATAATGACAGGAAGTAGACTAGAAGTTGTGTGGGAAAGTGGGGACAGGGAGGGGAGAAAAAAATAAGGGGCATGAGAAACCTTTTGGGGGTGCTGGATATGTTCATTATCTTGATTGTGATGATGTGCTCGTGAATTATGCATATGTCAAAACTTAAGTATGTGCAGTTTATTTCATGTCAGTTATACCTCATTAAAGCTGTTAAAAGCCATAGGAGTAGGGTGGAGACTGACAAAGTGGAGGATGAAAATCTGAGCAGAAGGAAAAGAACATACAGAAACACAGAGGCATTTTATTTAATAAGCACATAGGATTTACTGTCTCCTGGGCAATGTTCCAAAAATTTTACAAGTACTAACTCATTTTGTCCCCATAGCATCCCTATGAGGTAAGTCCTATTAATGTCACCCCCTTGCAGATAAAGAAATTAAGGCACAAAGATACTAAGTAACTGGCCCAAAGTAATAGTAATTACTATAGTTGGGCTTTGAGTCTGCAAGCCTAGATCTAGAGTTCATGCTTTTAAATATGACAACGTGCTGCCTCCACATATCTGGGAGCATATTTGGTACTATTGCAGGTATGTTTGAAAAGCCACACGACTGTAGTCAAAAGTGAAGGGAGACAGGAGGAAGAAGATTTGCAGTGTAGGTTGGGGTAAGTTCATTTCAGTGTGAATAGTCCAGTCATGCTTTGTGAAGATATATTGGAAGCCTTCTGAATGATATCTTTATTTTGCATGAGTTAATTTTCATTCATTATCAAATACTAATTATATCCTCAATGAAACTTCTCTGGAAGCAACTTCTCCACCTCTCTTAAAAAGGCCTCAGTCCCAAATGCACAAATTGCTCAGATAGTGTATTATGCTCCCCAGGTAGCTTAGGAATCAGGTGCCATTACTCACTAAAAGAGGCATGTTCCCTTTCAGAGCAGGCATCCATGCACTTTCCTTTATACCCACTTGGGGAGATGCAAATAGAAAGGCGGGAGCACAAAGCCTCCCCATTAGCGGTCCCACACTCCTATTGCTTTCCATTCCGGCTTTAACACGGATTACTTACAAAGTCTCCTTTCCTTGCCTTAAACCCTGAGAAGGACAGGACTGGAAAGTGGGCGGTTAATCAAAAATGTAGGCTGCTAAGATTCTTAAAAGTTTATACCAACAACAAAATACACCTTCAGCACAGATGTGTTAGGGACAAGAGCCTTAATGTCCTGTGCCTTCTTGAGTCCAGGAGCTCATTGGTGCTTGCCCTTGACTGGGCTTGTATCACTTTGTCTGGGATCCTAGCCTTCAAATACAAGACTCTTCCTAAGTCTTTTTCATCTCATTTCATTTCCCACCAAAATATATGTCCAGAATCCTGAAGAAGTGAATGTGGCATCAGTATGGTTTCCTGGAGTTGCTCAGCCGCTCATCCTTCACAGGGGCCAGCAAGCTGGACCAGGCTCCCTGTTGGTCTGCTCTGGCTGCCGGAACAAAGCACCATAGACCGGCTAGCCCAAACAGTGGAAACTGATGTCCCGCAGTTCTGGGGCCTGGAGGCCCTCAATCGGGGTGCCAGCAGAACTGGGTTCTGGTGGGAGTGCTTGTGGGCCTGGCAGACGGCCTCCTCCTGTGTCCTCCGTGGCCTGCCTTCAGGGAGTAAGTGCGCAGAAAGAGATTCTCCTCTTATAAAGGCACCAGTCGTTTGGGACTCCACTCTTCTGACCTCACTGAACCTGAATTAGCTCCTAAAAGGCCTGTCCGCAAGTACAGTCACACTGGGGATCCTGGCAGCAACGTAGGAATTTGAGGGGAACACAGATCAGTCCTCACACTGCCCCTCCTCCAGACGTGTGCCGCACCCACTTTATAGCGGGGATCCCAGCGTCTGTGCCTCTCCCCTTATGAAACCCTCCTCCCTCAACCGATGCACCCGGGATTGTAAACTTGAGATCTGCGGGCTCGATTTAGCTTTCACAAATATTTTGTGTGGCCTACAGCTTTTAAACAAACTTAAATTAGTTGTCAACATTTAAAACTTGGCATATAACAAATCCTCATTTGCATTCCCAGCTTTTCTTGATGGAAATCTCTAATGGACTGTGTTTAAGCCTTTGTCTTGGCCTTGAGAGCTCAAAGTCAAGCTTGTGTCCAACAGCTAAAAAAGCAGGGCAGGACCTTATAGAATCTACTGGGGGAGCTGAATAGCTTCTGGGCCTGTTTCATTTCTTCTGCCCCTAACTAAGTTTTCTTCTCCCATTCATCAAATTATCTTTTATTACCCCTTGTGGATATTTATAATCCATTTCAAAATTAGGGGAAGTAAAAGCAGATATATATGCATATATATTTAAATAAACCCTCAATGTGTGTGTGCGGCAAGGATGAATGAAATCATGCATGCATATGGATTCTCAAAATGTCCGGACAGAATATTATATATCAACTTTGTTCCAATAAAAAAAAGAAACGTCCAGAGAGAACTTCTTATTAAATTTAAAAATAAAATATTTGATAAACAACTTACTGTTTAACAAAAACTTGAGAAATAATATATAATAAGGGGGGGGGAATGTATCATTCACAGGTAAATGAATCCAAATGGCACTTCATAGTTTGCAAAGCACTTTGCCATATAATATATCATGTATGGTTCATATCTGTGAACCAGCAAGGGAGAGGAGGGCTCACTGCTTGCAGCCCAGCTGTAAAGATGACATGACTCCACTCAAGCACGTTTGTTGGTTTGTCCCTATTCTGACAGAGGCCCAAAGACATGGGCTCATGGGCACTTCAAAGAAAGGGGTCAGTGGATCAAAGACCTGCATGTAAGTCATGAAACCATAAAACTCTTAGAAAAAAACATAGGCAAAAATCTCTTGGACATAAACATGAGCGACTTCTTCATGAACATATCTCCCCGGGCAAGGGAAACAGAAGCAAAAATGAATAAGTGGGACTACATCAAGCTGAAAAGCTTCTGTACAGCAAAGGGCACCATCAATAGAACAAAAAGGCATCCTACAGTATGGGAGAATATATTCATAAATGACATATCCGATAAAGGGTTGACATCCAAAATATATAAAGAACTCACGCACCTCAACAAACAAAAAGCAAATAATCCAATTAAAAAATGGGCAGAGGATCTGAACAGACACTTCTCCAAAGAAGAAATTCAGATGGCCAACCAGCACATGAGAAGATGCTCCACATCGCTAATCATCAGAGAAATGCAAATTAAAACCACAGTGAGATATCACCTCACACCAGTTAGGATGGCTGCCATCCAAAACACAAACAACAACAAATGTTGGCGAGGATGTAGAGAAAGGGAAACCCTCCTACACTGCTGGTGGGAATGCAAATTAGTTCAACCATTGTGCAAAGCAGTATGGAGGTTCCTCAAAAAAACTCAAAATAGAAATACCATTTGACCCAGGAATTCCACTCCTAGGAATTTACCTTAAGAATGCAGGAGCCCAGTTTGAAAAAGACAGATGCACCCCTATGTTTATTGCAGCACTATTTACAATAGCCAAGAAATGGAAGCAACCTAAGTGTCCATCAGTAGATGAATGGATAAAGAAGAGGTGGTACATATACACAATGGAATATTATTCAGCCATAAAGAGAAAACAAATCCTACCATTTGCAACAACATGGATGGAGCTAGAGGGTATTATGCTCAGTGAAATAAGCCAAGCCGAAAAAGACAAGTATCAAATGATTTCACTCATCTGTGGAGTATAAGAACAAGAAAAAACTGAAGGAACAAAACAGCAGCAGACTCACAGAACCCAAGAATGGACTAACAGTTACCAAAGGGAAAGGGACTGAGGAGGATGGGTGGGAAGGGAGGGATAAGGGAGAAAAAGAGGCATTATGGTTAGCACACATAACGTAGTGGGGGGCATGGGGAAGGCAGTGCAACACAGAGAAGACAAGTAGTGATTCTATAGCATCTTACTATGCTGATGGACAGTGACTGTAATGGGGTATGTGGTGGGGATTTGATAATAGGGGGAGTCTAGTAACCATAATGTTGCTCATGTAATTGTAGATTAATGATACCAAAATAAAAAAAAGAGAGAGGAGTCAGAACTCTGATCAAGACACATTTCGAAATGTTTGTCCAAGGCTGGGCCCTTGAATATATAACACACTGTATCAAGATGTCTTCACATTAATGATCTCACTAGAGGCTCACAGGCTAATTATTGCCATTTGACAAATGTGGAAATTACAACAGAATTACGATGTGCCAAGTTCACACTGCTATTTGGTGAGAGAAGTAGAGCTAAAACCCCAGAGACCTGACCCCAAGCCCAGTTTCACTGCAGCAACCTCGCCCAGTACACACAGGCAGAAGTACTGGGGGATGCCAGTAGCCTTATGCCAAACAAAGTTATGGGAAAAAAGTTCCGTGAGGAAATAGACTTGGAAAGTTTTGGATTAAATGAAGTCCAGCCTTTTGCAGGCGCTCTCAGAGACTTGAACATGCTGCCGTCTATTGCCGAGTTGTGAGGGAGAATTTGGTAGGTAGCATTTCCCAGATCATAAGAGCATGCAAGCCATTCTTTGGGGATGTTCCACGCAAGTAGTGTTCTGAGGACATGCTTTGAGAAGCCTTTCCCTTCATCAGTCATGGTTTACATCCAATCATGAGTGACATCACGGCCCCGTGGACTGCTCATTCTCAAGGCTGAGCGTTATTGGGTCCAGGGACAGAGAACAGAAGCTCATTTGAAATAAGGGAAGTCTTCTGTGTGTAGTCACTAGCACTCTCCAGGAAAGGGTCAGCCTTCCCTACCCCATTAATGTCAGGCTTGGCACATGACTTGCTTTCGCCAATGAAATAAGAGTGGATCCAACTCAAGTGACTTCCAGGCAGAGGTTCTAGAGCCAGCATGTGGTTTTTCTCTGCTCTCTTCCCTCTGCCCTGATGACCAACCTTGATTCAGGTAAAGGAGGCTCCATCAGCCTGTGGCCTGGAGTGAGGACATGGCTATTCCCCATGATGAGGAATAACCCTTTGCTATTGCAAGCTACTGACATTTGGGTGCATTACCGCATAACCTATCCCTTCCTAACAACTATAGTTTCCAACACATTTATCATCCCACAATTAAGTATTGATATGGTATTCTGCAAACACTCATAAGAATACTTGAAGAGTCATTAGGACTGGGCAGAAAGTTCAGTGGTCCCAAATTTAGATCTGTTTGTGACTTGTTTGCCCTTGATATGGTCACTGAACACCCCTGAACTTCTACTTTAAAAAAATGTCTACAGAGCTCACCTCACACGAATAATGAGACAATCACATATGTGGAAGCATTTTAGAAACTCAAGTGCTAAAGAAACGTAGGACCTATAAGTCACTGTGCTGTCCTAGGCTGGATTTCAGAGGTCCTGCCTTGTCAGTGAATGACAATGAACGGAGTGACCTACAAGTGGGGAAGCAGGAAGTCAAATGCTCTGGACCCATGTCTATGGTTCCTTTTAATTGTATTCCAAACATTTTATAGCAAGAGATTTCTAAATTAATGAATATTGAAGTTTCTTCATCTCCTATCAGGATGCTTTGGGCTCTAAGGAAAAGAAACCCCGGCTTACACAGACTTGAACAATACAGGAATATTCCATCTGACAAAACGCCATATGCAGAGTTCAGGGAGTTGATAGGTAATCAACAGTTTAGTAATATTAAAGAGTCAGGCTCTCTGATTCTCCTTTCCACTGTCCTCAGCACCAGCTTCATCCTAAAGCTAAGGTTTCTTCATGGTCACTAAATGGCTGCTAGAAGAAATCACATCTAGCATCTTTAGTCACATCAGGCAAGAGAGTGGAGATACAAACACCTCAGTCACACAAGCACTCTAAGTCCTTTAATTCACTGAAAACATACCAAGGGCTTGCTGGACTACTGATGGAGGAGTCAGCTCAGGATCTCAGACGAGGGTATCAGAAGAAAATCAAGGTTTCTTAGGAAGGAGGAAAGAAGAAGCAGAGAAGAAACTAGGACTTTGCAAAGCAGCTCAATAGGAGAAAAGCTAGTGCCTCACACATCTTCCCAGACCTGTGAACTGTTTGATGTTCAGATTTGCAAACCTGATAATTGGGCATAAGTAAAATCTCCTAACACTTAACTGTACCATCTGTTGCTGACTTAACAATTTTACGTAATATGAAAAATGCCAGATGGAAGCTACCCCTTAACCATGTCCAAAATGTTTTATGCTCACAACGTACACGGAGCAGAAGCAATAGCTTTGTTCTGGACACTATTGAGCTTGTAGTTCTCCAGTTATAATTCTGGCCACTGATGGAGAAGGGCAAGTCCAGAGCTTTCCAATCAGTTATGTTCCCTCAGTGTTTGTTTGCAAAGCTGAATGCAGTGGTGGTAGCCCCAGCACTTCTATCCAGGACAGACTCAGAAGCTACAATTGGGAGCTGGGAGCTGGGGAGGGGAAGGTAAACATATTTGAAATTGTGTTTGCATGGCAAATACACAGTTTTCATCTTAAAATTTATATGATGATAAATAAGAATAGCATTACGATTGGCAGATGTGATGTTGGGACGGCACGGGGAGGGCTGTGCAGCCCAGAGAGGACAAGTGGTGACTCTATGGCATCTCACTATGCTGATGGACAGGGACTGTAATGGGGTTGGTGGGGGGACGACCTGATGAAGGGGGTAGTGTAATCACCATGATATTACTCATTTAATTGTAGATTAATGATATCAAAATAAACTTATTTTAAAAAAGAATAGCAAAGTTTTCTAAAGATTTTTAAATTTTTTTCTTGCATAAAAGACTGAGAAAATATCAGTTATCCATATCATAGAATAAGAAGTCAAGGAATGGCTGTTGTTTTGGAACAAAGGTAATGGAAAATGTTCTAGGGGAAATAAGATCCCTACCATAAGATCCCTACCATAACTTTCCACTATCTGAAAGAACTTTATAATGTACAGACAATGAATTCCCCATTTGTATTATAAAATGCTTCAAACATATATTAATATAGAGAATGATATAACAGACATCCCTCTGCTCAACACTCAGATGTATCAAATGTTAACATTTTGATGTCCTCCATTTACCCATTTACTCCCTTCCTCTTGCCATAGAGATTACCTCTATCCCATATTAATGTTCCACATATTTTATACTGTTACCACATGTGCATGGATCCATAATAAGACTATAGTTCTGAAGATGGCCTCATATGACGTGTCATTCAGCAGCTTGTTCAAGATTATAAAGAGATTTTCCTCTATTTTTTTCCATAAGTTTTCACGGTTTCTTTTGACATTTAGATATTTAGTCTGTCTGGAATTTATCTTTTTGAGGTTTAAGAAGTGACTTAATTTTCTTTCCAGAAGGATAACTAATTTCCCCTGGCTTGTTTGTTGACAAGTTCATACTTTCACACTGATTCATAACATCTTCTCTGGCCTGTATCAAGTCTCTATATATGCCAGGTCTGTTTTATCCTTTCAAGTAGCATGCTGTCCCCATTACTACATCTTTTTAGTAAGTCTTGATGGTTAGTAGAGCAAGCTCTCTGGTTGTGTCTTAGCTACTGTGATGGTGAATTTTATGTGTCAACTTGACTGGGCCATGGGGTGCACAGACGAAACATTATTTTTGGGTGTGCCTGTTAGGCCGTTTCTGGATGAGGTTAGCATTTGAATTGATGAAATCTGTAAAGTAGATTGCACTCCCCAGTGTGGCCAGGCAACATCTAATCCACTGAGGGGCTAAACAGAGCAAAAAGCAGAGACAAGGAGAATTTGTCCTCTTCCTGCCTGCGTGTTTGAACTGGGACATCAGTTTTCTCCTGCCCTTGTAGTGAGATTCACGCCATCAGCAAGTCTAGTTCTCAGGAGTGGAATTGCACTACCAGCGCTCCTAAGTCTCCAGCACATCATGGGACTTCTCAGCATCCATAAATAATCGCATGAGCCGATTCCCAGTTCCTCCTGATAAATTTCCTTTCGTCCTCCATTGGTTCTGTTTCTCTGGGGAATCCTGACTCTAATGATGTCTTTTCTTTCCAGTACAAATATTAGGGTCAGCTTGTCAAATTCAATGGGAAACCCTGTTTGGAGTTGTATTTTAATTCCACTGCATTTACAGATTAATTCCGGGGGACAAGTGTCATCTTCTGGATCTTGTCTTTCCTTCAGTGAACCTACTGTCTCTGCATATATTCAGATCATTTTTAAATCCTTCTGTGCTATTTTGTAATTTTCTCCATGAAAGACTTTTCACATCTTGTGTAAATTTATTCTTAGGTATTTTGTAGTTTGAGTTGCTGTGATGAGAGCTTTATTCTAAAACATTTTCTAAGTGGTCTTTTCTAAGTGGTCATAACTGTGCGTGGGAATGCTAAAAATGTTAGTGTGTTGATTTTGTATCCAGCACATTGCCAAACCTTATCAGTCTAAACGTTTGTTTTAGATTCTTACGAATTTTCTATGGAGATAATCACACTGTTTACAAACAAGAACTGCTTTATCTCTTTTTAAAAGGTACTTAGACTTCTTATTTTTTTGACTTACCTAGAACCTCTAACACAAAATTGACTGATGAGTTTATTCTTTCAATTCTGATGTAAATGGGAGCAATTCCAAAGTTTCCAATGAAGTACAATATCTGCTAAAAAAGTGGGTAACACATATACCATGTCAGGTAAAGGAAATTCCCTTCTATTCCTGGTCTATTAGAAACTTTTACCATGATTACTTTTGTTGAATTATTTTATTAATTGAGAAAAACAGTTTTTATGCTTTAATGTTTTAACATGCTGTGTAACATTAATAGAATTCTAAAAGTTAAAATATTCATTCAGTGCTGGGAGAAACCCTATTTGAGATTTTATATATGCATCATCTCATCTTTTTGACATAAATAACTTTTATATTTTTATATAGTTAAGTATAATAACTTCATTCCTTTTCTTATTTTCTTAAGTAAATCACCTTATTTCCTTATTCTATATTCCTTTTAACTCTTTTCTTGACTTATGCTTAAAAGGTCCTTCCCCACTCCAATAAGTATTCAGCTATCAACATTTTCTCTATCATGTTTTACAATTCTTAAAAGCACTTGCATTTTGTTCTTTGCATGGTGTAAAATCAAACTTTAACAGTGTCTTCCCAGATAGTTGATTCTTTTTAACTCTCTGATGAATAACCTCTTGACCATTGGTTTGTGATGCTTCCTTTATTATGTATTTTTTCATATAGATTAGATTGTTTCTCTACAATCACTTTGTTTCTATTGATGAATACATCCATTTTCATGCTAGTGTCATGATCTTCCCATTTCTGTACTTTTTTAGCTACACACACACACACACAAGCACACACAAAATAGAACAATGAAACAATGCATCTCTTTCTACAGGATCCACTGACAAAATTGTTTAAACTTTATATTATGCTTTCATTTCTAGCAGAGAAACTCAATTACCGTTAGAGTGTTTGTGTTAAATCTATATGCTAGTTTGGAAAAAACAAACTTCTATAAAATTCAGTCTTCTCATCCCATTACATGGACTATATATTCATTTATTCATATTTTCTTTAAATTCTCTCAGTAAATTTTCTAACTCTCCTCATACAGATTTATTTTTAAAATTAAGGTTGAATCTGGATGCTTTGAGGTTGAGTGTCGTTCCCCCGGCATGTCATATATCCTTTGATTAGTTAATTCAGAGAGAGCAGAAAGGCAGCTTGCTTTTATACATTTATCTTTAACCAGCCATTTTAGTAAACTTCATACAGGTAACCACAGGATTTTTTCAATAGGCAATTTTATCATCTGGAGCAATACATTTTGTTTTCTCATTTTCAATGACAATGTTCCTATAGCTGTGCTAGAATTGTATTAACTAATACGTTGCAGTGGAGATCCTGGCTTTCTTTCTGATTTTAATGGGATTCTGCTTCCTAGTTTGGCTCTTCGTCCAGTAATGCATGGTGCTGATTAAGTGACTTCATTTGTCTTTTGTCTAGATTCTCTCTAAGCAGCTGGCATGGTCCTTGTGAAGACAGCCCATTCTATGCAAACATATCTGATACTCTGGGTCTGGTCTCTGTAGCCCCTGGCACAGAACAGGGAACTTGGTCAGAGACGGAAAGAATCCATCTTGTGCTGGATTCTGGGGACACCTAAACAGACTGGGGCTGCTTCTCTCCGGAAATGGCCATGTGTGTATACAACTCTCCTCTCTCAGAAGCCTGTGGAGCAGGCTGGAGCAAACATTTGGGTTTTCTTCACATGCGGTCTGTGGTTGAAGACATACTCAGGAATAATGTATATTGCAGCACCTGTGTCCGCTGGGTTCCACGTGACAGAGAAAGATTCTAAACAGAAATATTTACTTATTATAAAATAAAATGTTTGAACTCCAACTTTCCCACCAATCGTATCACAAGATGTAAATACCATTAATCATGGGGGCAGGGAGGGTCTATACACATACATACATGTAAATACATGTATTTCTATACTTGTGTTCTATGCTTTTCAAATATACGCACATGTTTGAATAATGTGAACACATTTTTGTGGGCTCAGTTTTTTCCAACTCAATACATATAAATATTGTTTATTCTTTATAACAGCTATATAATACTCCATCATAATGCCATTCCTTTCCCCTATTATTGTATATTTAATAAGCACCCTTTCCCCTATTAATGTACATTTCCAGATTGTTTCCTTGTATCTTGAACCAAAATATATTTAGGATATATTTCTAGAAATAGGTTGTTGGAGTATAAGGTAAGTATATTTGTTTACAGTTCAGCCTAATTTTAAAAGTTACTTTCAACTAGTCCTTTGTCCATGAATTTAGAGTCTCATTCATGAACTGTTACTTACTAGTCTATGATGAGATAAGTACAGAATTTGAGAGTGTTTAGAAACCTTTACATAATTTGGTATTTCCATGATATCCAAACATGTGACTTAATAGTTTATAAAATTATTGGGCTAAAAGACCATGATTATTTTTAAATAATAATAATAATAATGCTAAAAAAAATATTATGGAAAGAGTCCATTTGGAGAATATTGATCATCCGAGACCAAAAACTTTTCATTGCAAAAATAAATATATTTTAAGAAAACATTCTTAAGAAATGTGAGGGATAATTGCAAAAAATTGTTATAATTTTTTTAAATACTGTAAAAAATATGCTGTACTATTTAGGGCTAGATGTGCTGTGTGATCAGTAATATAATACATTCTTATCAGGATAAAGAATAAAAGAACCTGATTCTTCACCACAAATAGTTGGAAAGCACTGCTCCCATGAACAGTCAATGACAGTTTATATTTTCTTTTCTAAACCTTGCCACTAGTTGGTATTGTCTAGGATTAGAATGTCTATTGATCTGTTGGTTATAAACACTCTCTCTGTTGTTTCAATGTGAATTTCCCAGATTACCAATGATGTTCATATCTTTATTGGTCACGTGGGTTTCTTCTTACTACATATAGTGTGCTGTGTTGTATTGGTTTGCAGATTTTTCATTCTGGCATTTGTGGGTTTCACATATGTATTTTTGAATTCCTCTTTTATTTTAGAAGTGTATTTTTGTTAGAATTTATTCAATAATTCTATGTATTTAGAGTGAGGAATTGGCCTCTGCTGTAGGATCCATTACAGTTTCTTATTGAGCATTGATGAGATTTAATCAACAGATATAGATTTTGTATAGGTATCTTTTCTCTGGACCCCTACTGGTGATACTGGTTTTTTAGGGAAGATAATTTTCTTTCTCTTTCTGTATGCCTCTTCTTTCATACTCTTTCCCAGTAGTACCATATATATATATATATATATATATTTTTTTTTTTTTTTTTGAGTTCATACTTTTTGGACATGTCCTTATGGACAATTTCAGTTTTTTTTGGTAGCCCACATCATGATCTATAGTCTGTTGATCTGTCATCATAGTCTGTATGATGGTCCCCCCAAAAATGCAATTTAAAAATATAAAATTGCTGTTCATTAAGTAGAGAGTATTTGAAAAAGGAAGTGTTTGGAATCCCCCTGGGGTCAGTTTCTGATATCAGGACTGCTGATTCAAACAAATACTGTCCAGCTTCTTCAGATTGGGTCCTGTTCTTATCCTCTGTCCATGAATTGTCTCCACTTACCACTTCACCTCCTTTTCCTAAAGTCAAATAGGTCAAATGAAGTCCTGAAATATAGCCATCTGGGGGTGGTAGAGCAGGCATGGTTGCAGTCAGCTTTGGGAAGCTAAGCAGGTGTCAGGGGAATGGCTGCTCACAGATTTGTAAACAACTGCTGGGTGGTGAGCTGACCAAGGGCAAAATGTGCATGGAAGCAAATGAAGAGATTCAAGTGATCAAATGTCAGTGTAGACAGCTGGGAGATGAGGTTAGCTGACACCACCTGCTGCAGCACAGCTGTCAGGGAAGGGGAGTGCCAAGCATCATGGCCATGGGCAGTGCCAGCCCAACAGGTGAAAGCCAAGACAGAGAAGAGCCCAGAAGGTCTGAGATGCAATTGGGTCATGGCCTGGGATATGCAATCATGCTCCATGCCCAAAATGAAATGCCAGCAGCTATTCCTCTCTCTCTACTAAAAAAAACTCTTCCCACATGTCTTAGCTAATTAAGATTTAAGGTCTTGAGGCAGCCTCTTCAGCCACACCAGACATAATTAAGTATATAGTCAGTGCCACTGGCCTGCATTTTGATATCATCAAGGGTCAAAAAGTCCTGTATGGCACAGGAAACAAAATGAAAAATGAACAAGTGGGACTATATCAAGCTGAAAAGCTTCTGTGCAGCAAAGGACACCATCCGCAGGACAAATGGGCATCCTACAGTATGGGAGAATATATTGTAAACAACTCGTCTGATAAGGGGTTAACAATCAAAATGTATAAAGAACTCATACACCTCAACATCCCAAAAGCAAATAACTCAATCAAAAATGGCAGAGGACCTGAACAGATACTTCTGAAGAGAAGAAATACAAATGGCCAATAAGCACATGAAAAGATGCTCCACATCACTAATCACCAGGGAAATTCAAATTAAAACCACAATGAGATATCACCTCACACCAGTTAGAATGGCCACTATCCAAAAGACAAGAAACAACAAATGCTGGCAAGGGTGTGGAGAAATAGGAACCCTCCTACACTGTTGGTGGGACTGTGAATTGGTGCAACTGCTGTGAAAAGCAGTATGGAAGTTCCTCAAAAAAAACTAAAAATAGAAATACCATTTGACCTAGTAATTCCACTCATAGGAATTTACCCAAAGAAAACAAAATCCACGATTCAAAAAGATATATACACCCCTATGTTTATCACTGCTCTGTTTGCTATAGCCAAGATATGGAAGTAACCTAAGTGTCCATTGATAGATGAATGGATAAAGAAGATGTGGTACATAAACACAATGGACTATTACTCAGCCATAAAAAGAAAATGAATCCTGCCATTTACAACAACGTAGCTGGATCTAGAAGGTATCATGGTCAGTGAAATAAGCCAGGCAGAGAAAGACAAATACCATATGATTTCACTTATTTGTGGAATATAGAAGCAAAGCAAAACAAAAGGAGCAAAACATCATTAGACTCATAGACACTGAGAAGGGACTAGTGGTTACCAAGGGGGAGGGGAGTGAGCAGGGCGGGTGAGGAGGGGGTGGGGGACTGTTGAACCACTGTGATGTGCATTTGATAATAAAAAATAAAAAGTCCTGTATGTCTAGACTACAAGGTAGGCTCCAACCGATGCAAGCTGCCAGGTAAGACACAAGGAATTATGCCAGAGACATAGAGGACAAAAGTCAGGTGCAGGGACAAGAATGGACCCAGCATCAAACAACATGGAAAATGGCTGAGGAAGACACTGCCCAGGACCCAGTACTGGTGAACAGCAAAGTAGAAATCACCTGGCAAGTGTGGAAACCACACTGGAAGGGTTTGATTGAGAAAAGTGACTCAGGAAGGTCTGTCCATAAGCTACTTTTTGGTGGTCCACAGTCCCATCACCATGGACAAATCTTTGTGCTTTAAATGTGCTAATAATTTCTGAAACTGTGTCTGATGAATAACCTGTGAGAAGGTAAGCTGAGGCCTTTCCAGGGAGTAATGTGGTGACCAGGATCAAACTCTTCAAATGCACATCCCCTTTGATCTAGCAGCCCCACATGTATGAACTTATCTCAAGGAAATTATCAAGGGTATACACCAAAGTGCAAAGATATTTGATACTATAAAACACAAGAAACCACTGAAGCAGCTGAAGCAGACATGCACATGCTCCATGCCACCCTTCTCAGCCACCTTGCTCTTAGTGCACTTATGGTGGACAGTTCAATGCAGTCTGTCTCCCACCCCAGGTTCACCTTGGTGACTCAAGGCTTTTCTGTTTCAGGACTTTCTTGGATGCTACAGCAGGCCACTCTACCAAACACAGCAGAGAACCAAGGGATAGTTAATACCCCCAGGGGACCACCCTTCACCACTGGGAGAAAGAGATAGAGAATGAATGCCCCAACTTCTTCCTCCAGTGAGACCATTTTGGGCACTATTCTACATGATTCCTGAGAGGGATCCCATGGGATTGAGCTCCAGTTGCCCACAGTGATCAGCAGCTCACCAACACACCTTTTTGGCTTTGCTCCTTTTCCTGACTCACTCTCCCCACCCCTTCTCTTCTGCTTTCTAGGATCATCTCTCAAATAAATTACCTGTACCCAAATCCTTACTTCAGAACTTGTTTTCAGGGAACTCAAATCAAGAGCCAATCTGAACATCAAAAGTAAGGTGAAATTAACAGTTGCACATCCATACAATGGAATATTATGCAGCCATTAAAATTACATTGGCCCCAAGGAATAAGAAAGCATATGACTATACAAAGATTTGTACATGAATGCTTATAGCAGATCTGTTACAGCCCCAAAATGGAACAGTCCAAATGTTCTTAAGCATGTGAGTGGATAAACAATATGGTATATCCATACAATGAAATACTATTCAGCAATAATATTGCTAGATTAACTATTGATTGAGCTATTGATACACACAACAACGTGAACCTCAAAAATAAGTATGCTGATCTTACTACACTGATGGAGAATGACTTCAGTGGGGTATGGGTTGGACTTGATAATATGGGTTAATGTAGTAACCACAATGTTTTTCATGTGAAACCTTCATTTAAAAAAAGAGGAAGAAAATATATATGCTGAGTGAAAGAACCCAGCCAAAAAGGATAGTAGTGTATGATTTTATTTATAGAAAAGTCTAGAAAATGCAAACTAATCTGTAATGACAGAAAACAGACCAGTATTTGCCTGGGGGCAAGAGGTGGGTACAGAAAAGGGGAAAAGCAGGATTGCAAAGAGGCACAAGGAAACTTTTGGAGGTGTAGATATGTTCATTATCTTGACTGCAATAATGGTTTCATGTGTGTATACCTAACATGTTAAAAGCCACCAGAAAGTACCCATTAAATAAGTGTGATTTATTGTATGTCATTTATAACTCAATAAAGCTGTTAAAGATGAAAAAATGATCTTGGATAAAAATAATTAATGACATGAAAATTATATTAAATTGTCAGTTTAAAAAAAGGCTAGTTTAGGCATGCAATTGGACTGCCAGTGAACAGCATGAACATTTAGAATTGCTTTAAAAAAAAGGCTAGTTTAAATCAGTATGTGCAGTATGAACCTAGATACACATACAAATTCTTGAAGAATGATTGAAATGACAAAGTCCAAAATATTATTAGTGTTTATCTCAGTGTTTGGAGATTACAGTGATTTTCACTTTTTTTCTTTTTGTGTATCTGTATCTTCCAAATTTTTATAATGAATATATATTAATTCTGTAATATAGAAAATCCATAGATAAAACACAACATGCTGTATCTTATGTTACAATGCCAGAAACATGGTAGAAGTCAATGATTTTCAATTTTGTTTTTTCCTTTTTTCTTTTAGAGTCTTAACAGGTTTTATGAAGGTGTCTCAGGGATTAGCCCAGAAATAAAAAAGATACACAAGCCAGGGACTTTGCTTCTCTAAGCAGAGAAACTGTTCATTTGGGGAATAAATTTGAAAGTCTGAAGAGGGCCAGTTACTGAGGCCAGGACAGTTGTGGAATGCTTTCATGGTGAAGACAAATTAGTAGGAAAGGCTAAGCAAAGAACAGAAAATGAGTATTCTAAAATAGTCTGAGTAAAGACACTAATGGAACCTGTTACCCTCTGCAGCATACTTTTTTCCTACTCCCATTACTATTCAATTCTTCACTCAAGTCAGAACTGGCAACTGGAAAATGACAAACCCAGTTCTAGACCTACACAAGGTCACTCAGGTTGATAATCCAAAGGATTTAATAGCAGTGATGGGAGGGGGGTTGGGGGAGGGGCAGAGGCAGGGGACATGACACTAACAGGTAAGGGGACTTGGTCTCCCTCCCCAATCTCCATCACATCCCCTCCTCCATTTCGTATGTGAACCAATATTATTTTCTCAAGATAATATGAATTTCTTTGCCAACATAGCTTTCAGGCCCTGCCGACTCTGCGTCCTTGCTCTTATGTTTCTCCTAGAGCTGCCATAGAGAGAACTGAACATTTGGAAAGAGCCACTGAGCCGTTGACCTCATGAGAAACTCTCCAAAGGGCCTTCTGAGATATCAAAAAGACTTCTACTTGCTCTCTTTTCTCCAAAGATCCTTAGCAGCTGTGGGAAAAATGGAAGTTCCTATGGCCAGGATCCTCACCTGAACCTAAACTACTTGATGATGTAACGCCTCCTGCTAGGCTACTTCTTCCACACCCATAGGCAATAAGCTATTATTGACTGAGGCACTGTGTAAAGAGCTCTGCCCAGTGCTCTGGGCGGAGGCAGAGACGGAGGTAGATTACAGGCCTGCAAACTGTTAGATGCAGATGTGTTTGACCTATCACTGGGAGAATAAAGCCTGGTATAAACCCTTTTACCCCCAAGAACATTCCATTGTCATTCCTTGGTCTCACTGAATCCATAGTGGACTTGCCCAGGGCTGAAACCCTCAGGCAAGACAGTAGCCATTGAGCCTGCTGCAATAAACTCATACAGCCTTTGGGGAATCAACCCAGTGGGGCCTAGGGATGGTGTGTGGCATGAGCTACTTCCAAGACATCCATGAGGTAATGAGCTGGCTTTGCAGGAACTCAACCCAAAGTCCATGAGCCAACATGTGTTCCACAAACCAAGAGGAGGGAGAAAGGGATGTGCACTGGTCCTTATAATCCTAGCTCACTACTGGACAAAGTGTTCTGGCTAGCTCTGAAATCTGAGTGAAGTACTTTCCTGTTAGGTCTATGTTTCTAAGACAATTGAAAGTACGTGATAGTCCAAGGCTTGCCAAGGAAGGGAAAAGCAGCTGATTGGTATCCTGGCTGATGGCCACCTGCAAGCCTTCCTTAAATGACAGCAGAGAAGCAGCAGATGAAGACAATAGAGTCCTATCCACAGTGAGTTTGGCTCCAGAAATTGTTGTATTTCAAGTAAAATGGTCGGGGACAATTGGACTTTTGAATGACCTAAAACAGCATTTTCATCTGTTTGAACCTGGGTTCCAATTAAAATAGGGAAGTGTTAGTCTAATGCAGTCCTCCACTGGCAAATTCAGATGCTGTGGATAAAGTGAAGGTTCCTGTGGCCAGGACTCTCACCTGACCCTGGTCGGCTAGCTCACTACACACATGTGGGCAATACGTTGTTATTGACTCTATATATATAAAGAGCTCCGCCCAGTGCCCTGGGCAACACGGTGGCATGGCTGCAGGAGAGCAGAAATTGAGACAGCTGCGGGGGCAGAGAGCTGCTTGCTGTATGCAGACTCCCTCTGAGTGAATGGGATTCTAGTGATTGACCTGCCACCATGGGAATAAAGTTGGGTATAAACCCTTTCACCCCAAGAACGTTCCACTGCCATTTTTTGGACTCATTGAATCCGTAGTGAACTTGCCCAGGGCTGAATGAAACCCATTGGCAAGACAGATGCAGTCTGGAGGATTTGAAAAGAAGCACAGCCGCAGACTCAGGAATGAATTTCTGATTTCCTTGCAGAAAACATAAAGTTCCTTTTCATCTCACTAAATATGATCCTGTTAAAGTGACAGTTTTAAATGTAGCATGTAGGACCAAGAAAAAGTGTCAGTTGAATGCACTGATATTTCTCAGTTTAGGAAAGAGTGAATAGTTAAATTTAGCTTTATCAAAAAAAAAAATTCCACTTATCCCTGTTCAAGGAATTTCAATAACTTTAACACAGGGCTTGTATTCATGGCTGCTTATTTCCTGTCACTGCTTCCCAACCTTTCGTGTCAAAGCATACGTGGAAAATGACCACATATCAAGCATACACTGGGGTACAAAGACAGTGCTGCTGACTGAAGACCCCGCCTGGCCTCCCTGAAGTTGGGGCTGGAGGTGGGGGGTTGTCAGTATCTCTGCACATCTGCAACCCACTCGGGATCAAATGTGTCTGCTGCTCCAGGTTGGGGTACAGGACTGATCAGTTCCCGGCTGTCTTGCCCCTGAAAGGTTTTAGAGCAGGTGTTTTCAACCTTGCCTGCACACCAAACTCACCTGAGGAATTTTAAAACACTCATGCCTTTGTCCCACCCCCAGAGATCCTAACTGGTGTGGGGTGCGGCCTGAGTACCAGGAGTTTACAAAGCTGCCCAGGTGATACTGAGGCACAACCACAGTTGAGAAGCGCTATTTTAGAACAGGGCTCGTAAGCCCTGTTTTTGCAAATAAAGTTTTATTGGAACAGCCTCCTTTGTTTACATGTCGCCTGTGGCTGCTTTCCTGTCAATAGCAGAGCTGAGTAGGTGCAACAGAGACTTCATAACCTGCAGTGTCAAACATTTACTATCAGGTCCTTTATGGAAAATGTTTGCCAAGCCCGCTTTGGAAAGAAGTTTCAGGAGGACTTTCAGTATCATGTGAAAAAATAATTTGAGAAGGGTTTTTGCTCAAGAGCTTCTGACAGGGACAAAATATAAGAGTACAGAAATGTGAAGGTGAACACGCCTCCACAGCCATCCTGTTTCCCCGCAGAAAGGAGGAAGAAAACGCTAGGCCAATTCTGCTGGCCAGAGCCGGAGCTGCTCTGAGGAAGAAACACTCTGGGAAGGAAAAGACAGTGGGGCAGCCAGGGAGCCTCAGGTAAGAGTTCGGAGGGTTTCTGGGTGGAGAAGGGAGGGGGCAGAGGGAGGCTGGAGACCTGTCACCCTGTGGCACTGCAGAGGTGGATGGTTCTGGGAATTTTTAGAAATTTGGCTGTGTTATGAATCATATTCCCCTTAGTCTAGGAGACTTCCGTCAGGTTATGTGTGTTTTCTGTACTTGGTTAGATGTCAGTGTAGTCTTTCTGCGGCATGACTTTTTCCACAGTGATTGGCCCCATGGAAGCTGGAGTATTTGGGCTACAGGATGAATGTGCCTTGAAATCAGCAACTTGCATATGCTTACAGAAGAGCAATGTGACATTGCTGCATCAGTTTTCCCAACTTTGAGCTCTAAGTAGCTCCACTAGGGCATCAGGTCAGCTCCTGGTCACTGGGGTCCAAGATTCATATATGTCAATATTCATATATGTCCACATCATTGTGAGGAAAAAAGCACCAGCACTTTAAGTAAGGGATTGTCCAACATTGTCCCCAAAGTACCAGCCTGGGATAGTCCCTTTTTGGATCGCAGATCAGCCAGAATCAAGGCTTTTAAAAGGTGGAGGAAAGGAATTGGAAGGAATATAAAAGCTTGACCCTGGAGAAGGCTTCTAGAAGCATCAGCAAGTGGTTGTGAAATAACAAAACTAAAACAATGCAGGAACAAGTCTGATGTCCTTTACTCCAAGGAAAACATTCCACGGATTGGGGAGGACTCTTCCCAAGGGACTTGGAGCAGGAGTGGGGTTGATAAGAGTGTAAGAAGAGGCAATGTGGAAACAGGGCCCAGGAGGCCAGGGGTTTCCTTCTGAGGCTAACCAGTCCTGTTTTCTAGGGTAAGGTGAGCCAGCTACAGTTGGGTCGGAGGATTGTGACAGGTGTATGTTAGGTTTCTTTGACAGGTGTTTCTGTCAGTGTGGGCTGACAGGCTTAGATTTGTGATGTGGGCCGGGCCACTGGGGCAGCCTCCCTTTTATGGGTCCTGATCTACAAATTAACTTTATCACACTCCACTCTTTCCTTGGTTTATCAATTCTCCCAAAAAGAGAGGAGTGGCTTAGGAGCCTGCATTCCTCAAGACACTGATGAACATGGAGGTGACCTAGAACCAAGGTGAATCATGGGAATATTAGCCTTTGAGCAAGGGATTAAATCAGGGGTCAGAGCCAGGAAACAAATCTGGGCTTCCAGCATCTTAGACGGCCAACAGGAGCTGGGTGTTCATCTCCAGTTCAGAAGCCATCATCTTTGTCATTTATTCATCAATATTATCATATTCCTATAGGTTGAACCCTGAGAGCATCTAACCCAAAAGAATATTGCATTAATATATGTAGCAAGAGGAAACATGGGCATGCAAAGGATATATTTCACAAGTAGGATCCTGTAGTTTCAACTATTTTCCCATTTCTATCTGTCCTTATCTCTCTATACACGCTTGTCACAGTGTTTCATAAATACTGGAAGCTTTCATTATCCAAGGGTAATTTGTACTGAAAAAGACCATTTAAAACAAATCCACCTAAAATACGAACCAAATGTCTCAGTAGGTCCTGAAAAAAAGATCAGGCTGGGAGTTCATTCCAAAAAGACAACCAATTGGTTTTGAAAAGTTGGAAAATAATATACACTCTCATATATTAAAAACTCAGGATATAATTGCCATATATTAATTCATAAAATGAACAACACATGTATTGATTTTTCTCTTGGCATATTATTCAGGAAAAACTGTGTGGTAGTTTTGTGTGGCCCTCTATTCACAGCTGACTTTCAAGCACAGTCATAAAAAGGTCATCTTTAGAGGGTTTCATCAATTTTCCCCCAGAGACCTCTCTAATGCTCTTGATATTCAAATCTTTTTTTCAAACCCCATATTTTGACGTTGGAGGGCGTAAAAAATAATTTTCCTTCCACCCTTCTAGGTTCTTGCTGAGATCACCCCCCACCCCCCGCACCACCCCATAATAAAAGGCAGATTAACAGGAGAAAAACAAACAAGTTTAATAATGTATATGCCTCGTGTATCCATTGGAGAGCCCCAGGAAAACTGAGTGCCTCCCTGAGACAGCCCACGCCACCACCTGAAATACCATCTTCAACTGAAGACCAAAGAAAGATGTTGGGGGCTAGGGAGGCCAGTTGTGGGAGGTTATCAGGGAAAGCACAGTAAACAAGGATCTGGTTGCCTTCTCCACTGATAAGTTTTTCTTCCTGATACAGAGAGGGAGACACCCTCACAAACAGAGATTTCCCCTAGAAAATGTAAACTTCTCTTACAAGAGAGTGAATTCTACTGTTTTTAGAGCTTCTACTGTGTCTGCTTTTTCTCAGAAATAATCAGCTCAAAATAATCCTTGCACCCGAGAAGCACATTTTGGGGTTGACACATTCTGCTACCCTTCCCTGGGAGAGGAGGACGGGTTTGCTGCTGTTGGGTGAGAAGGCATTGACTCCTAATGTCCTCATCCTTCACGCTGGGTATCCCCCAGAATCCTTGTCGATTTTCTCGTCTGCCAGTGTTAACCCTCCTAGATTCTTATTTGGGCTTTGCCAGTGGTTCGAGCCATTCTCCAGCATCCTCAGCTTTGTGAACTCCTTCAGGCTAGCAAACTGATTTCAGTTTAAAAGGTATTTGCATTGCATCATTAGATTTTACAACATCCACGTTCAAGGACACAATTACTTATCAAGCTCCTTCACTAGATTAAGAACTCTTTAACGGAGAGGATGTGACTTATTTATCTTCTTCCACCAATGACTGCTATACAGTAGGCACCAATTAATGTTAGCTGAATAAAATGGTTTTTCATTTGAGATCTTCATCTTCATATACTGACAGGCAAAGACACTAACAAGAGACAGCAAGGATATATGCCTTGGTGTCAAATAGGGATGCTTGGTTGGGGACAAACTTTATTAAGCGGTCAATTCCTTAGTGTATATTTTTAATGTTATGTTGACTTTTGCTTCTCCATCCAATCTGTGAGTAATAAATTTGGATAAGAAATATTTGGACCATAAGCACCATTGACATTGTTTAATTACCAGACTCTTTAATTGAGAGGCTGTGCCTTATTCATTTTCTACCCCTAATGACTGCTATAAAGTAGGTATCAATTAACAGTAGTCAAATTGATGTCTTTTCACTTAATGTCTTCATCTTCAAATATTTGCAGGTCAACCAGAACCACATAATAAGCAGCATGTAACACAATTAGATCATTGGCAACGTTAGAAAGACAATCTAGAAGTGATGTGGGGCACATACAAAGGATTTCATAAATGTTCTTTGAATTGAATAATGGATCTTCAAGACAGAAAACACTATTTTACCTGCAACCTTACATGGAAATCTTGAGTGACCAGAGTAGTAATCCCCCTTCCTTCCTCTCTCTTTCTCTGTGAGCACTGACACCCTAAAGGACCAAGGCTATTACTCCAAGGGCCAATGTCAGTGTTGATAACAATATGATAATAGAGACTTAGGAAGCCCCCAAACAGTATTGGCTAATCTGGGTATTGTATGTACTTGCTTTCAGTGGGAAAATATTTAACGTGCTCATTCAGTCCTCCAGTCCTCAGGAGATTCTCTAGCCATTGGGCTTACTTACTGACTCTTGCTCTTTTATGAAGCAGCCATCAACACACAGCCCTCAAGTGGGAAAGTCTGTTGATCTCATTTAGAAGGCCCCTTTTAGTCCAAGTTAGGAAGATGACAGATAAAGATCCTTTCCCATCCCCCTTGAACTTAAATACACAAATGAAAAAGTACATTAACTCTTTGCTTAAAAAAGAAAGCCAGAATGTGAGAAAAGCAAGAATAATTCAAATGTAGTTTAGGCTAATGAGGGAGCTGTAGCCTTTCACTATTTTGTTCTGGGAGCTTTCTCATCAGTTAGCATTGGCAAAGCCTCTGAACAGAGGCAATAATTACCAAATAAAACTTGCCTTCAGTGCATTGTCTAACTGTGTTCACAGTTTGGCATGAACAGATTTATGATCCTTTTATTCCAACAGGAACTACCAGTTCTCCCTTCACTTCAAATATCCTATTCATCTCAGCATAAAAACAGCTAAAATATACCCACAGAATATGCTGCCTCTGCAACCGGAGCCACAGACAGCAGGAGTCAGCTTCTCCCAATAGGCACAGATACAACAGGCTTTGAAAAATTGCAAAACAAAGACCCTAAAGAACTCTTGAATATATTTAAAAAAAAACAGTAGTTATTTCGTTCCAGTTCTTTTTACTACTTTGTATCTTTTATTCAAAATTAAATTATTTCCATTTTATATAAAATAATCAAAAATGCAGATTACAGTAGGGAATTTATGCTTATATAATCTATGGCTGTTACTCAGATACATAGGTCAATGCTTTCTCTTTCTTAGGGTTAAGTGGTACACAGGTAGATATAGACATAGATGTAGATTAGATCATAAAGAACCACTTTTTTAGAAACAACCTAATTGGTGCCATCACCAAGGAGTTAACTAGACTCCCAACACCCATCTGCAATGCATTCTCTTTTTCTACCCTTTATCCCATACTTGAGGTGAATGTGTATTACATACATGTAAACTATGTATTGGATTCCTAGAACAGCATTTATATTGGTGGTAGCTGACATTTGTTCTCTGGGTGAACCTAGAATGAGCAAAGTAGGCAGATAATAAGTGCTCTGTCCTCAAACCTGAAAGGACCTACATTTTGGCTGCTATTTGGTAGGAAATGTTTACAGAGGAATATGGTGAAGACTTGTCCCAAGAGATAATTCTATCTGAAATCGATTCATTCCCAGTACTGGGGTTCGAGCACAAACACAAGAGTAAGGGGCTTTACAGTCTAAATGCTCTTCAAGAGGGTATTACCATATATGGCTACAATGCAATACAGTATGATCTAAACCTCAAGGGGACTTATAAACGGTGAGGGATGTTGCCTGAGTTGTATTGGTCAGGAAAGCCTTCCCACACAGAACTTTGTGTTGCAATATAATACAGGGCATGTTAAATGTTGACCTAAGTCTGTCTACATGTATAATGGTTACAAGATCCATTCTAACCACAACTTTCTCATTGGTCAGTATCACATTATGTCCTCATGGCAGTGTAAGCTTAGCAATTGATCCCTTTGGCTTTGGTTATCAATGTTGCTCCACTGATGTATACCAACTGTACACATTGGTTTGTCCCCCATGTACACTGGACGTGGTAACTATTTGGCTAACATGGATATATAGCTATAACAGAGTGGGCCACCAAAAAGGGCATTCTCCAAAATGTTGAAAGATTTGTTTCTATTCCTCCACCTGTTTCTGTCTGTATATGACATCAGGTAACTCTCCTTCCGTCTCTGAACTTCAGATGTTACTGTTAAAAGATAGAGGAGAAAGTTGCTCCAGATCAATTCCTTTTGTCTCAAAATATATCCCATGGAGAAAAATCTGATGGCTGTACCACTGCCCTTCTAGAAGAATCAAGCCTCTGGGAATCCCTGTAATAAATGAATCTGTTTAACTTTTTAACTCAGCATTATATGAACTTACATAACCACAGAATTCTTCCTTTTCTTAGTGGAACACTCATAATATCCCCACTGTCATTGTTTGTAAAACACACTTGAGGATGCACTAGACTAGATCCCCTCCAAGTCTAACATTCTATGGTCTAATTCCAGGCTCGATCTCCATTTTTTGGACCAATGTCAGTGGACCCCCATCATGAACAACTGCTAGAGAGTCTGAGAAATTTAGAAAACTCAGTGCAAGTTCTTCTGTCCTCCAACATTCATAGGGACAGAAAAGGCCTCTCTGTCCATATCGTCATCCTCCAAGCACATGAAAAGTGCAAAGTGTCTACCATCCCCAGGCTGAAGCTAGAGCCCCTAGTCATGCAAATCTAAATTCTGCAAGTGTATCCTTGCTTGGGATCCCTTGGTAGATGTAGATAAAGGGTCAGCCCTGAGTAATGGAAGAATTCATGTAAGAATACATATGAAACAATAATATTTTGCCTGTCTCCTGTCTTTTGAGATCAATGTAAATTATACCTGTAAAGAAAATCCACACAGATCCTATAATCTGCACTTTTAATTTCCCAGGACCTCACTGATCTTGTCAGGACTTTGCCTGCACATCTCTTTTAAATCCCACTGCTCCCATTTTTGCTCACTCTTACTTTGCTCATTCTAGATGCACCCAGAGAACAAATGTCAGCTACCATCTATATAATAGCAACTTGCATATTTAAAGTGTAATTTCTCCCTCAGCCTTCTTTTCTTCATTTCACTTACCATTTTTTTCTATATTCCCATCTTTCTAACTCTTAACGGCTTTGATTACTTTTCTCTGGACTCTCTTGAAGTTCTACATTGCTCCTTTGAACTAAAAGTTCCCAATTTGAACACAGTGTTTCCATGGAAATATGACTGATAATGCATTGGCTGGACATCAAAATCGTATTTTCTTAAACTGCAGATTACTGAACTCCATAAAGTCATGTATGGAAAACATTCATTTAAATTGTTATCGTATTGACTTTCACTGGAATGACTTCCTTCCAAAAAATCCAGGCCCATTTCAATTGTTACCTCTTTGGGAAGGCTTTCCTGACCAGTGCAAGTCAGGCAACATCCCTCACAGTTTTGAAATCCCCTTGGCGTCTAGACCATACTGCATTGCATCACCAGCCATATATGGCAATACCCCCTTGAAGAGCATTTAGACTGTGAAGCCCCTTATGCTTGTGTTTGTGTTCAAACCCCAGTACGGGAAATGAATCAATTTCAGTTAGAATTAACACTTGGGACAAGTCTTCACCATGTTCCTCTGTACACATTTCCCACCAAATAGCAGCCAAAATGTAGACCTCTTCAGGTTTGAGAACAGAGCACGTATTATCTGCCTATCACCACCACTTGATGTGCCATATAATAGCTATTTTTTTAGTTGAAATACTTTTTTTTTCAATGAGATTTGAAGCATCTAAAGGTGGGTGTTATGTCTTAGAAAGTTTTGCTTATCCTATAGAGACTATACCTAATAAATACTCCTCAGTAAATATACCATGAGAATGCAAAAACTGAAAGTACCTTAAGGACTAAACATTCTAAACCCTCATTTCACAGATGGGGAAACTGAGGCCCAGATTTCCTATCAAGGAAATGCCATTGGCAATAAGGTGAACACTGACTTTGATTTACTCTTCTAGGCATGATTTTAATAACTAGGCACTTATACATACATGGAGGCCACACCAACATGGGGTAGATTTGAATAAATTAGGTAATGCAGCATAAAATATAAGCACAAGCTAGGCCATGTTCAAATACCTGGCCTCATATAAGTCAAAACCATCATATTTAGAGTGATGAAAATAGAAAGAAGATGTCACTTCCATTGAATTCAGTTGGAAATACTTGCATTTCAATTTCAGTTAGCAAGATTTCATCAGAAGGGTTCTGCAAATTGAGTTATTATTTGGATTCTTTGTGTGTATGTGTAGTTTTGACTACCTTAGTGTTGCTGCTACCACTGCTCTGTCTGTTATTGTGGGATGCCGGGACTCTGATCTCCAACCATGCTTTCACCCAGCTGAGTAGTCTCCAAATCTCTCCTTGCTGGTGAGTCAGATCATCTAGATAGACTCTCCACAAGAAACACCCAGTGAGAAAGGACCAACCAAGGTGGCCACAATCCAGTCCCTGTGAGACCAGGACCTGAGCATAATAGGTTACTTGATACATATTCAAAGGAATTCCAGGAAAAAACAAACATAGTAAGGTAGTCTTCAACTTACAGATTATATTCTTTAGAAGTGGTCCCCAAAGTCATGCTAAACTCCCATCACTTGCCCAGATACCAAAAACCCAATTCAAAGCCTCTTGTGAGCCTCCCCTGTTTGGTAGGATGTGGGAGGCAGGGGGGTCACTCAAAGAGAGTGTGGTTCCTTTGGCTTATGTGTCTGAAAAATTCTTCAAGTCCAACTGCAAATGAGTCAGCAGAGTTTTCTGGAACATCCAAGGAGAGGATGCTTTCCTTAGGAGACTGTTTATTTGGTTGCTACATAATACTGTAGATTGATTAGGAGTAAGAATGAGTGAAACTGTTTGGAAAAAGTGATAGCAGCTTGAAAGCGTCGCTCACCCATGACCTAATGGAGGAAGAAGCATTACAGTTCCAAGCGACTCATTATTTTGTGGTGGAGTAAGAAAGTGACATCATCCAAAATGTTATTATAAAATCTTTATTCATATTGGCCCAGATATCAGCCTTAGAAGGTCAAGATTTCAGAAACAGTGAATTATTTCAAAATTTAAACCCTTGATATTTAAAGGTGTAAAACATGTCTAATATGGCTTTCAGTATGCTAAGAAATGTGTCAAGAGCAAAATCTAGACAAAATATAAATTAATATAGCTTAGAAACATCATTCCTCATTTTCTAAATGTTTCCATATCTGGCAAAATGACCAGGATAGAGGGTGATGGTTTCAATATGCTCAAGAGTCAAACAAGAGTTGATAGTGATTATTTGAGAGGCTCTAGTCTCTGAAACCCCATTGCTTATGCCAGCCCCTAATTCTGGCTGGCCCCCAGAATTATTCTGGCTAGAGCCCAAATAAAGGTAATAATGTTTGGTTTCTGGAGGGAGCCTTCACCCAAGTCAAAAGACTCAGCAAGAGGTATGCCCCCACCTGGAATTCCACACTTTCAAGCTCATCAGGTTCACTCTTCAGCATGGCAATGGTACAATTAATGTACGATCAGTAGAGCTGGGCTTGACCTTGGTACTATTGACATTTGCTGTTGTGGGGGAGGCACTGGCTGTCTGTGCACTGGAGGAGATATAGCAGCGTCCCTTGCCTCCACCTACTAGATGCAGGTAACACTGGCCCCTCCTCCCAAGTGTGACAGCCCAAATGTCTCCAGATGTTTATAGATGTCCTCTGGAGGCCAGAATCAACCCCAGTTTAGAACCATTGCAATAGAAGTAATATTTTATCAACCATATGCAGCATAAATGTTGCTAAGCAATATAAAATGGACTATTTTAGATATCAAGTCTTAGGAGAAACCACTATCACTGAAAAAAAATGCTGATAATCAGAAATAAAAATGGTAAGTGAAAACTAGTATTGCTTTGAAACATCCCCTCAAAGAAGCGAAGCTTTGTGTAAATTCTGCCTTTTCACCCACGAAGATGACTGCAGTAGCAGGTGTGGTAAAAGACATTGCTCAGAAGCCTTTTCCAGGTTTGCTGGTACAAATAGCCCCTGGCTTAGGGCTACAGCTGCTGTGCATAGTCTGGGAGTCTCTCCCAGCCACTCCCAAACATCCTACATCGTGTAAACTTGAGTATTATAATTAATTGCCAAGACAGGTTCTGAGAGCCAAGAGTGAAGCTACTTGACCGGAGCAGTAAGATATGGACTAGACCGTTGGGACTGGGAACTTCCCATTTTTGTGGTTTCAAAGTACTCAATAAGTGTGATGGGGGTTTTGGAGATAACCCTCAACTTGTCGGGGACCCTGTTATTTTTTAACCCAGAGCCATTGCAGAGAATGCAACTTGCATTCTAGAGTATTGTAGAAATACTCTTTATGAGCCTGGGTTGTTGTGTGAGAAAGTGAAAAAGAATGAAGTTATGTATGTGTGGGCACACTGGCCATTACATCCATGTGCATACATATGTACACATACATGGTATAAATTCATCTCTCTAAATGCCTAAGGTGATGATAGTGATGGGGTAGTCGAAAATGTAAGCACAAATTGGGGCTGAGACACTGATCAGAGAAAAATGATCTGTAATCCTGAGAAGGAGCCATCTGTCATAGCTGGAGGCTCAAGCAAAGAAGAGATAAACGGGGAGGCCCCAGGAACAGATGGGGAGGCTGTACCCCCACACAGAGCAGAAGGCCCAGCAGCTGGCCCTGATTAATACAGACAGCTGATGATTGCATCATGTGTCAGATTATACCCAAGTGAGCAGCTAACCATTCCAAGCAAGTTCAGGCCAGCATGGAGGCACATCACAGACTATGTCCACCATGAAAACACCACTCAGCCCTTCCTTGTCCTCTATGGAAAGAGCAACCAAAGGGGTGTAAGCCGTTTCCGCCTCTTCTTTTGTATTCTCAGGGTAAATTTGAGTAGGGAAGGAGAGAAGTCAAGCTTTTCAAGAAGCTTGTTGACCTCAATCTTCCATCTGTTTGCTCTCTAGATTACATTAGAGAAGGAAAGATAAGGAATTTTAATGTATGAAATTCAACTCAACAAAGTGATCCCATAGTCCAAGATGTGGAAAGAAAAGTTTCTGTGGATGAACTTGATCCACTCATGCTTTTTAGTGGTCCCACAAGCACTTCAAGCAATGTATTAGAAGCTGTACTCGACACCTGCACCCTCTCCAGCATGCCCTTCAAGTGAGAAACCCTGAGCTCCCAATTAGTTACCAAGTCTTGTAGACTCTTACCTCTTTGGCATGTCTGAAACCATCTTGACTTCTCTATCGCCATTGTAATTGCTTTAGTTCTGATTTCCATTAATCCCTGCCTGGACTGTTACAATTGTTCCTTCTAGTTGGCCTTTTTGCTCTAATGTATTCTTTCCATAGCATCCAGAATAATCCTTTAAAAACTCAAATATGTTATTATTTTCCTGCTTACAACTCTTGTACAACTGCTCATTCTCAAAGGTTTTTAAATTTTCTTTTTGTCCTGACAGACACAGTACAGGTGAAATTCATCAGAACAACAGAATCTTACAGCCATAGTCAGGTTTTAACCAACACCACCACCCTTTTTTTTTCAGGGAAATAAAGCTCAGTGCAGTGAGTCATGGTGCTTGATGCTTCGTTACAAGGTAGGACATAGATTACAGAGACTAGGCAATGATCACAGTTGCAATGTGTTGGGTATAACACGTCACCTCCCTCTCACGAAAGGATATGTGCTCGTGACAATGTTAAGGTCTTAGTTTTGATAAAGGTACCATGGTTATAGAAGATGATAACAACAGGGGAAGTTGGTGAAAGGTATATGGAAATACTCTCCTCTCTACTATCTTTGCAACTCTTCTGTAAATAGAAAATCATTTCAGAATATTATTATTACCTATGCTCTTGATGTGCTTTATGTCTACTATATCCAAATACTGGAAATACCACATAATGTGCTACCATGCATCTCTCCCCCAGCTCCAACATTCAGTGATATCTACTTGGTGGTTTGATATCAGACAATGCGGGGATATCTACATCATGGCGATCGGTGAAGTTATAAACATTTGTCAGCATACCAAAGCAACCAGAGATCACGCTCTGTGACTGAACAGCAGAAAGATATTGATAAATATGTGTTGCCACAAGTGTGAGGGAGAGGAGAAAACGGCAAATGTCACAGCCAGCTCCCTGCCTTCTCCATGAGGGCCATAAGCCTCCTGCTATAGGTGTTGCAGAGCTGCTGGGCAGCCAGGTCGCAGGCATAAGGCCGGGATCCCTGGGCTGCTCCAGCCCCCAGAAAGGCAGGGTATGAGTGCACCGTCTGGGATCCTGAAAACTGTGCAATAGGGATGGGGTGGAAACAAGCCAAGCAGGAGGATTTCGGTAATTTTAGCCAATGTGAATAAATTGAGCAACATTCAAAGCACTCAAAATTCGGCATGGGGGCAGGGCCCATCAGTTCTGCATAGCCACCAACACAACATGTTCCGGCACGCTTTTCTGTCCGTAAAAAGTTTAGTCCATTAAATGATAGTGTTCTGTGCCCAAATCATTAGAAAGATAGAGTATATAAAGAAAAAAGGATCACTTTCAGGGACCATACATCCAACAGAATGAGAAGTTGCAAAGATCTTGCAGGGCAGAGATGATCAGGGTATATTTTGGTAACTTTTAAGGCAAAAACTCTATTCAACTTTCCATAAACATGGGGTTTCATCCTTGGGGGAGGAAAGGCAGGGATCAGAGTTAGGGTAAAGTATGAAAATCAGCAAACAAGGCAAAAATGGCTCAAAATTAAGAAGACTAAAATCCCTTCAATCGGTGGTTTTGCAGAGAGGGTACGCCCCTTGGAGGAATTTAGGATATTTTGTTGTGTGTTTTGGCTTTCCCACCAATAGGGAGGAGGGAAGTTGCTTAGACATTAACGAGCTCCAGCTGGGGACTTCGGGCATCCCTCATTGCTCAGAAAGCCCAGGAACACAAAGGATCCTGAGCTTTGTGTCCTGAGGGAGTTCTGCATGTCCTGCTAGACACTCAAGTGCACAGAAACCTGCTTAAGACCATCTGAGGAGAGACACCACATCATTTATAAATACACAAAAAGTCTTTTTAGCAGTTTTCATAAATACTGAATTTTTCTGGAAGCAAATTACTGCGTAAATCAGAAGGTCATGTTTTGTTTTGTGTGGAACTTTAGCACAAGTTGTTCACTGTTCCAGAAAATCCCGACACCACCTGTCTTCTACATGGCCCTCCTGTATCTGTTGGCATCTGTAGCTATTGCATTCTTAGTGATCTTACAAATGGGCACAGGCCTCTGATGACTTTATCTTCTGATGCAGCTGTATACAAATCAAAATGCATACTATTTTATCATCGATTATCTTTTTATTTTCCCCAGATATATTACAATCATAACATTGTATTGATATTTTCAAATTATCTGTATAGATATAGGTTTTATTATCTATGCATATCATTTCAAGATAGAAAAGAAGCTGTTCTAAAACATTTGTTATAAGAAACGTGCACTGAGTCTGATAATGTTGAGGATCATTGTCTTAAATTTCCTTAAATCACTGGAACCTAAACTGCTTGAAACCCAGTCATGAATGAAATTTGTTACTTTTTATTATGCATTCAGGCTGTGGTCTCCTTTCGGATCCTGGAGATCCTGGCTTTGTCTCACTGAATGCAAAGTTTCTCAGCCTCAAAACTGTTGACATTTGGGGCCAGGTCATCCCTTACTTGGGGGAGAGGGCAGTGCCCTGGGTACTGCAGACTGTTGAACACCAGCCCTGGCCTCTACCCACCAGATGTGAGGAGCACCCCCTCCACCCACCCCCCACAAGTTGTGACAACCAGTTGTCTCCAGACAACTGCCAAATGTCCTCCAGGGGGCAAAATTGCTCCTGGTTGAGGACCTCTGGTGTTAGGTGACTCCACTCTGGAGTTCTTTTCAGAGTGAGGGAAACTTTGGGCACATTTCTCAAAGTACAATCTTCATACTGAATCCAAAAACGTAGGATCCGCCCAGGTGCTGACAAAAGTACAAATCAGAATGTAGGGTGGGGGCAGGAATCTGCATCTTAATATACATGTCACGGAGGTGCAGGAGTGCACAGATAGAGAGCCACAGAGATCCCGGCTTGATCCCAGTTCAGTGTGTTTGTAACGGTATGACGTTGGCAATTGAACTACAATGAACTTCCAATTCCTCATTGACAAATGGAAATGGAAAAGCATGCCACATCTCAAGGTTGCTGTGAGGATTAAACATGGGGGTCGTATTCATCTTTGTAATGCCTTGTTATCCTAACCCAAGCCAGGCATGCACAGAAGGTGCAAGGTTGAGGCCAGAGACCCCGGGGGCAGGGACTGAAGAGCCAGCCCTGGCTTCAAGGGGGCAAATGCTTTTGTTACGGGCAGACACTAGAACAGGGTCCTCGGTCCTTGTCTTTGTGTATTAAAAGAATTTAACACTGAGACTTAGGAGTATACAAGCAAGCAGGGCATTTTATTAGAGAAGTGAGGAAACAAACACCTTACAGAACAAGGTGGGCTGTTCAAGAGAGAGTCAGCCCTGAGACGAATCAGGGTAGGTCCTACTATGGGGAGTGAAAATGTTTATTCATCTGTTATTAGGTCACTTAGCACAAGAGTACGGAGGGTTTTAATTAGCACATGTGCCACTGCATTACATACATACCCGTAGGTTGCAATGTCACCTGTTGTAGCATCAGCATATAAAATCTCCACGGGGTGGGGGGTGGGGGGGAAATTTAGTATTATGATGAAGAAAAGGAAACTATCAGACACCAAATTTTCCTTATGAGCATACCACAAGTTGTTTGTCCTTGATCCATTATCTGACCAAGAGGTCTCTAAGCCTAGGACATGGTGGCTATAAAACTTGTTAAAACAGTCGGTTGACACAAAAAAACAAGATGTACTGGAGCATTATGGAGCCAGTAGTCTGAGTCACAAGGCACTGCTTCAGGACAGGTGTGTGGGGTGGGCCGGGTCTCTCCATGTTTCCTACCTGTCTCCCTGTGATGGGCGGCAGCGCTCCTCAGCTCCCAGCCCTGCCCTCGACAACAGCTGCTACTCTCCAAGGGGCCCAGACTCCTTCCTCCTCCTTGCCACGGTCCTTTCAAGAAATCACCCATAGATAGTCCCAGGGAACAAAGATTAAAAAAAAACAATCACAGAGCTCCTGGGGTGATAACTGTAGCTACCAGGTGCCTAGCTCTTCTCTGGGATAGCCTCAGCCCTTTCATTCAGTAAAGATTATAGGGACAGGAATAAGCTGGGCTCATCTGAGCCATTCCCTCCTATTTCCATGGGCAGTGGTTATCCTTATGAGGTTCCAAAAAGTTATCTCTCAGCCAAGGTCGCCCAGCTCACAAAGGGAGGAAGCAAGGATTTGAGCCCAGTCAGTCTAACCAGAATACATGCTTCAAAAAATATAAATGGGAAACAACATGTCCAAGTAGCAATGATGTATCAAGGTGTTAGACCAGTGCTATCTAATACAGTAGCCCTAGACACACGTGGCTATTTAATGTAAATATATAGTCATTAAAATTAAAATAAGTCATTGTTTTGGGCACACTAGTCACATTTCAAGCGCCCAACATCCACACGCGGCTAGGGACTACTATATTGCAGAGCACAGTTATACATTTCCATCATTGTAGGTTTTATTGCACAACATTGCACATTTTATATAACCATAGAGACCTAGCTCAGTGTTTCTGTCATTTTTACTAGGACTATGTTAAACTAAGATGAAAATATATATGAGGAATTTCTGGGGAAAAGACACATTTGCTCACCTTAAATGGTTGATTCTTTTGTCACTTGGAGGAAATATAGCAGAAAGGAAATTAATAAGTGAAATATTCTCCTGTATTGAGTCCACATGAAATTAACAACTGAGTCACAGAAAAACCTCCCTTTCCTAATACTCTTTCAAAGAGAAATTATTTGAAAAATGCCTTATTCAGAATCGGCATTTTCCTCAAATATGAACTTCTGTGTATTTTTTAATTGACTGTAAGATCTACCACAACATTGACCAGAATGGAATTATTCATAAACAGCCATACATCATTTGTGACTGGTTATTTTCAGGAAGAGCAAAGAAAAACAAAGTGTATTAGCTCTTTCATAGCAGAAGAGTTTGTATTCACGAACTCAGTGCTGAGAAAACTTGAAGATGTTCACCAAGGAGAGCACTTAACCTGGGGAAGTTCCCAAATGGGACTAGTTGGATCCCTTCACTTTATGGAATGGGAGACTCTTGGAATTTACTAGAATTGTGGAATCATGAGGTGTCAGAGCTAGAAAATATTTCAGAAAATACTTTCTCTGCATTTGTAGATAAAGAGACTGAGATTCAGACTGAAGGGACACAGCCAGTTCGTTCAGGACTAGAGTGACAAGGATACTTTTGGCTTCAGATCACTGGGGCTTTCCTTTCCAAAGCTTGGCCAGAGCAGTGAATGCCCTTTGGCTGCAGTACTGAGAACAGACCAGCATATGTGGGTTGTCTGTTATACCCCATATCAGGTTCACCAACATCCACGTAACTTCCCCAGATAGTGATTGTCAAACTCCTGACACAACAGAAAGCTACCAACAGCCCTTTCCATTCACCAGCTCCTGGTGATTTTGAAAACATAAGAGATCAGCCACTTTTGCCCTTTAAGATTTTCAGCTGCTTCCTTCAAAGGAGGCAAAGTAGCAATGTGGAGACCCATTCTTTAGGCAGGAGCAGCCTTGGTTTTCAAAGCCTCAGGGGACCTGGGTGTTGAGGACCATGGAAACATGATTAGGCCTTCACGCAGCCTTTCATGAAGTAATCCTTGAGAAGGTCTCATTCAGGAGCAAGGAGAGTACCTTTCCCCTGCGCTCAGTGCCTTCTGTCTGCTCCCTTTTGAATGCCTTGCTTTGTCTCTTCTACAATGCAGAAGTCCTTGGATATTTATGAAGAAAACCCCCCAGACTTCACTATTCCCCTAAAGCATAAAATTTTAATTCCCTCAGCTTTGAGATCAGGCAACAAGTACCTACAACACAGGATTGTTCCAGGATTAAATGCAATCCTTTATTAAGTGAGTTGGAGACTCTGGGTTTATTAATTTCTTAAGGGACTTTCTGCCACTAGAAAACATACTAGCCAAGCAGTGCTCTTCCCTCAAATGGAAAATTACTTCAGAAATTCTTTAGACTCAGCAGGGAAGATGTGAAGAGTCATATGTTATGTCCCCCTACATCAAGAGTCCAGGGAAGTCTCTCTAGTGCCTTTTTCTCATATGAAGCCTATATTGCTATTGGATAGATGGCTGAGAGGAGGAAAATTCCCAGACCCTAAAGGATGACAACTGGGCCCAAATAATGACACTGTGAGGACCTGCATTAGTTATCTATATATATTGCTTGGTAAAAAATTATCTTAAAATGTTGTGTGACTCAAAATAATAAGCATTTATTAGCTCGCAATTTCTAGAAGTCAGGAATCCAGGTGGTTCTGTCTCAGGGTCACTCTTGGGGTTGCAAACAATATGTTGGCTGGAACTGCAGTCATCTGAAGGCTCAACTGGGGCTGGTAGATCCACTTCCCAGATGGTGTACTCACGTGGCTGTTGGCAGGAGGCCTCAGTTCCTCACCACTGGACCCTACACATGGCTACTCGAGTGTCATGATGACATGGCAGCTAAGCCATGAGAGACACAGCAAGGAGGAAGCCACCATTTTGACACCCTCTAATCTCAGAAGAAGTCGCTTCTACCATATTCTCTTATTTAGAAGTGATTCACTAAGTCTATCCCACACTCAAGAGGAGAATTAGTCTCCACCTTTTGAAGGGAAAGAGTTTCAAAGAATTTGTAGATATGTTTTATTTATTTATTATCATTTATTTATTTATTTTTATTAAGGTGTCATTGATATACACTCTTATGAAGATGTCGCAAGAAAAACAATGTGGTTACTACATTAATCTTTATTATCGAGGTCCCCCCCCATACTCCGTTGCAGTCACTGTCCATCAGTGTAGTAAGATGCCACAGAGTCCCTACTTGTCTTCTCTGTGCTACACTGTCTTCCCCGTGAC